>CABHPR010105050.1:0-31938 GCA_902168415.1 Peromyscus melanophrys
CACACACACACACACACACACACACACACACACACACACACACACCCTTCAAGGCTTAGGGAACCTAATGGAAGAAGGTGAAGAAAGACTTTAAGAGCCACAGGGTGGAGAGAACTGCTGCAAAATAATGTCTTCCGAACCTGCCAGGGCTGCTGTACTCATGAAGTCGCAACAGCCATGACCGTCTACACAAGATCAAACCAGCCAACTCATAGATTCTAAACCCAGCTAAGGAGCCTATTGGCAGTTGATGAATTCCAGGAGAGGGAGAATCCATTTTCTTCAGGGATGTGGCCCATGGCAGGTTGCCCAAGCTCTATTGGATGGCCCTACATCCATGTGCGTATGGGCAAGCACTAATTGTACTCCACGGATTATGTCTTAGTTAGACTTTCTATTATTGTAATAAAACATTGTGATCAAAAGCAACTTGGAGAAGAAAGGGTTTATTTCATCTTATAATTCTCAGGTCATACCCCATCACTTAGGGAAGTCTTGGCAGAACCTCAGTGCAGGAACCTGGAGGCAAGAGCTCATGGAGGAACTCTGCTTACCGGCTTGCACCTCATGGCTTGGTTAGTCTGCTTTCTTACAGCACCCAGGACCACCAGCCTAGGGATGGCACCACCCACAGTGAACTGGACCCTCCCACATCGATCATCAATCAAGAAAATGCATCACAGGCTTGCCTCCAGACCAATCTAGTGGAGCCATTTTTCTCAACTGAGGTTCTCTCTTCCCAGATGACTCTAGCTTGGTTGCTGGCATGAAATGAGCTAGCACAGATTATTTGAAGAAGTAAAAAAGAGGAAGAGAACATGAAATTGGGAGGGGAATTTGAGGGAGAGGGTTCCAGGAGAAGTTAGAGAGGGGGAGTGAAGGGTGAATATGATCTAAGTACATTGTACATATCACATAAAATCACCGAAGCACCTGAAGCAACACAGTCATTGGTAGTGTTTCTTCACTGATGTAGCCAACAGCTGGCAGTGGTTCCAACAACTGCTGAAGTTTCAAGGTAGCCACAAGGTGAACAAAAACCTTTCGAAAACACACCTGCAGTGGGCTGAAAGTGTGGCTCACTGGTAGAGAGCCCGCCTAGAAGGACCTGGATTCCATGGCCAGCACTGCAGAAACAATGAAATCAAGTTCCGTATGATTCCAATATGGCTAGTGAGGCCTGACCCTGCTCCCCATTTATTAAAGCAAACAACCTGTGACAGTCTCAGTGTGGCTGCAAGAGTAAAGCCAGGGGGGCTTAGCCAGGGGGGCTTTGCTGCGGCGGCTTTGCTGCCGACATCCCGGGTCTGGCTGAGGGAACAAGCAATGGCCCTTCCCACAGTCCCCAGGAAAAAGGATCAGGCGGCGACACTTCACTGTGTGCTTCCTAGGTCTTGTCCTCACATGGCCACTGCACGCGACCCGAGAGCATGGGACACGAGCCTATGTGGGGAGATGCACGGGGGCTCTACTGGGATGCCTCTCACACCTGGCACCTACCTGACTTGTAAGCAGTGTGGGAGCCCGTTTTCAGGTTCCTCGTGGCTTTACCCAGCAGGTCCGCATAGAGAAGGATGATTAGGATCACGGGCCTGAGTGCAGGTGTCTGAGATGGTCTGCACTTGGCTGTGCTGGGGGAGGAGGTCATTTGCTCCACCCCTTGGCGTCTCTATAAATACCCTGGGGCAGAGCTAGTCAGGGCTCTTTGGAATAGGTTCCAGGCTCTCTTGAGGCTGTCTTTTATTTTCTATCTGTTTATCTCCACAATCTAAATCATTCTATCTAATCTTTCCTGCTGCTTGCACTCAAGAAAACTCTGGGGACCTGTGGGGTTGGTGGGTAAATGCCCCGCAAAGCAGTAAGCGGGTTGGGTTCTGTTTGCCCCTCCCCTACCTTAGGGACATATCACTGTCTTCATCCTTCATGTTCACATTCATGTTCCAAATGCTGACCATGACCAAAGCCATGCCCCAGGACGCTCGCTGCCTTTTAGTTTAGGAAGAGGCTTAGTCAGTGGGAGACACTGACAGGAGACCTGAGCATTGTGCAGTGCAAAGTTGGGAATATTTAGTCCATGACTCTTCCTGGCAGTTCTGGTGCCTGCTAGGCTCCAAGCTCAACTCTGACTCCATATCACCATTCCTTACCTTGTCTACTACCTGCTTCCTGCTATGGCTGGGCTCTAAGGGGCTCCCTTCTCCTACCCACAGTCCTTTAAAAAGCCCCTTTGTCACATCTCTTGTAGTCCTACCTTCTCCATGTGCGACTCTTGCCAGGGCCCCTTCTGATATGACCGCTGACCACTCACTAGCCATAGGCTCCTCAGCAAGCTGCCTTGGGCTTCTCATCCACAGAAGACGCTCACCTCCAGGGGGCTGTGAACATTGGGTGTGGCAATTATTCTGGAAGTGGTTGAGCAGGGTGATGAGCCCTTGGTGAGTATTCTGTTACTACAGAGGCTCAGGGTGGCCATGGGTATTGAGGACAGGGAACCCTATGGCTTGTTCTTAACCAGAATCAAGACATCTTCTAGTGACGTAAAAGATCCAGGGGTCTCTGGCCCTTAGTGTGTTCAGCAGGGAGCCAGCCATTCTCCACAAAAGAAAGGTGGGAGAGCTGACCCAGAGGAAGGAGGGTGGTTTGTGGGTTCCCTCTGCATCCACTTCCTTCCCCAACTTGGCAATAAACCTCCACATCTGACACGTGCTCAGTTTTTTATATCTAATTTCTCATTGGCTCTGCACAGCATTGTGAAGGAGACCACGGTACCCAGATTAATTTTTTCTTCTTCTGGAGAGACGATGTCTCTGAGATATTAAGAGATGTGCCCAAAGTCATACATTGCTAAGTACCATACTGAGGCACCCTTCTCAGGCTCGCTATGCGATGACTCAAATTATTTCCCAACAAAAGACCTGAGATGGAAGATACAACTGATCTAACAAAAAAAAAAAAAAAAAAAACCATGTTCGGAGACTAGGAAAATAAGTCCTTCCACTGAGAACTAGAGACAGCATTGAAAAGACAGTCACGTGTCTCCTGGGAACTAGGTAGATGCAGCTCTGTCATATCATTTAATGAAAATAATTTCAGTTAAAAGTTCAGAGATAGGGGACTGAAAAGATGGCTCAGTGAGTAAAGTGCCTGTCAAGCAAATATGAGGACCTGAGTTCAGGGTCCCCAGCACCCATATTAAAGCAAGCTATGGCAGCGGGGCCCCTAATGTCAGTGCTGGGGATGCAGAGGAGATGGATCCTCAGGCTTGCTGGCCAGCCTGTCTAACCAAATCAGTGAACTCCAGGTTCAGTGAGAGACTCGACCTTAAAAAATAGGGTGGAGACAACTGAGAAAGACATCTGACATTGATCACTGGCCTCTAAACTCACACGCATACACATGTCCACATACACCTCCTACTGTGTGCACTTACACAAACATGCACCAACACACACATACACACACACACACATACACGCACGCACCCCATCACCAACAACAACAAAACACTATCCAATTTCCTTGGATTAGAAATAGAAAACATAGCATGTTTCTACTTTCAACAGCAAGTCCAATGTTTTATGCACCAATCCTTAAATATTAATTGCCCTAAATAAATACTATCTGAAATTCAATTTAATGTGATTAACTGATAATGCCTACTATGATCTAAATGTTTGTATCCCTTCAAAATTAATATGTAGAAATCCTAACCCCCAAGGTGATCTTAGGAGGTGGGGAACTTCTGTAGGTCATTAGGCCACAGGGACAGAACCCTCCTGAATGAATTAGTACCCTTACAATAGATGCCCTATATTAGCACCCTTGCCCTTTCCACCATGGAGAGACACAACAAGAAGATCCCATGTATAATACATGGGCTCTTTCTAGATACCAATGGCCTTGATCTTAGATTTCCCAGCCTTTAGAACTGTGATAAATATCTCTACTGTTTATAAGCCATATGGTTTATGATATTGTATTATATCAGTCCTAAGACTATCAAGGAAATGCCAGGTTATGTTTCCCCTACCCTTGCAATGGGAGTTCCTGGTTCCTTTGAAATGCTTAATATTGACACTGTCCCAAGCCCCTCCCTTCCCAGTCCGTTAAATGCTTCATGGTCATTAATTCCTACTGTGCCCCCAGACGAAGACAGAGGTCATTAGCTGTACTTCACAGGTGAGGAGACCAGAGGCAGAAAGGTTAAACAGTTTGTCGAAGGGTGAAGAGGAGACCAGAGTTGTGACCAGGCCTGTCACCAAGGCCGTCCTAGCCCAGGGGATTTTCTCTGATTTATTATATAGAATCTTTCAGACTGCATAGCTTTTCTAGATTTTTCTCTGCCTGCAAGAAAGAAGTCAGCCTAATGTTGACTTTGCCAACAATCCACTTAGCCCCCAGCCAGGCACAGAGGCCTGCCACCCACAGTTAACTCAAAGAGGACCAGCATGGCACAGGCCCACCCCTATCAGCGATGACACAGGTCTCACTCCTGTCAGAGAGGAAGCCCTTCCGTCAAGAGAAGGAACTGATAGACACTCCTGAGCCGATAGAGAAAAGCAAATCCATCCTGATTCAATTGAATCAGCCTTCACAGAGCACAGGGAACCTGTTCATAAAACATTTGCTAACCATTAACTACAGTCCTGCTATTAAATGCTGTTAATGGCAGCTCCCCAGAACTGTGCTCCACCAGCCTAGCTGCACCTTTAATGGGCTGACTGCTGTCAACGTGACACCCGGGGCCCAGCCTCAGCACAGCTGGGGTGATGTGTTTAAGCTAAACAGCCCTCCTGATTAGTTCCGGTGCTTGGGGCCCAGCAGGTCACCTCTCTCCAAGGGAAGCCTGTGCCAGCCCTGGAGACTGCCAATTCTGCAGAACCACCTGGCTCTGGATTACGGTCCTGCATCTCTCTATCCCTCCCCCCAATCCCTCCATTTCTTGGCCTGGGTTGTGGCAGGAGGATCCACCTTGTTGCCACGGGACTGCTGGGGTCCACTTGGAGTATGCCAGACTTTCTTCTGGGAGGCTTTTCCTTCTGAGCTTCCTACATCTTTCCTATTTTTTTTTTAATGGCTTGTGATTCCCACTCCCACACCGACCACCATTCATTCAAGCCAGTCCTGATCGCTCATCCACATTAGTGTTCACCCTGAACCAGACCTTTATCCTGAGCTCAACTCACTACCAAATGCCCCATCTGGACGGCCCACGGACCACTTAAGATCTACACATCTGTAACCTTAGTGCCACACCTCATGCCAAAGATGCCCTTTCTCACCCAACCCCAATTTTTAATAGCAAGTTTCTCATCTCCTCAAACCAGAAATGCAGACTCTTCCTTGATATCTCTTTCTCAACTATCACATCCCTTGATGGGCTTACTGACCCTACTTATAAGTATCTCTGGCATTCACTCTCTCTCTTGGGTTAAATGAATTCCTCCCTCCAATATGCATGCTCTAAAATGTCACTTCAGTGGTTTTCCTAATACTGGACAATGACTATCGCTTTCCTCTTTTGGAAACCAACTCTTCCCTCTGTACATGGGCCTTTCTCACTTGGGTCTCAGACTCTCGGCCTGTGCCCCTCTCCAGCTACTTCACGCCAGCAAACTCAGAATGCTGTGCACCACATTGCTGTGCAAGCTTCATTACGGAAATGGGCAGGTGTGCCAGGGTTGACTCTGCCAGGTAGTCACCCTGCCCGGAACGCTCTTTCATCTAGTCTTTACTTTGGACGCCCAATTTTCTGCCCCTTTAAAAATAAAGTCACTGTGTGCACTGTGTTTGGCTCCTTTATGGGAATCATCCCTATACCTTACAGCCTTGTCGTCTGCCCCTAGGGACCCACTGTCACCACCCACACAGCACAGTCCCCAACGATGCCAGGCTTTCATTTAGTCACAAACCAACATTTATTACAATTCCCCAAACAAAGCAGTTTTCAATGAGTTCTTGAAAATGATTTGAATTTTGCCTGATGGTCCTAGGAGATTATTTTGCCTGGATACAAAAAGATTGCAGAAGACAATTCTGTAGGAGGCTACTATGTTTAAAATGAGAATTTCACTCTTTTCTCTTCCCTGGCAGGCAAAGAGTCCGACCCTTGATAAAGTACAAGAGAGCAGAGATGGCTAGAGAGTCACCTCTGGCAAGTGCCACATGTATCTAGAAGTCTCATCTAGACTTGTGGATTGCGGCCCTCCTCCCAGGCCAACAGATGCGAATGCTTGGTGAGAATGGCCACTGAAATCGACGGGATATAAATCTGCTTTAGGTTCCTACTGTGTGTGAGGAAAAACACCAAGCAGCAAAGAATACCTCTGCCCACACAGCTTTCACTGGCTCCCTGGGGAAATCCAGTCACAGGCACAAAAACAATGAAGGCCATGAGATAAGCTAATATATTTCTGGAATATTGGCTCTAGAAGCAACTTCCAGGGTCAACTGTTCTGATGTTTTCTGGAAGTCCTTCAGGTAGTATTCTATAGGGAGCAGGAGGATGCTGAAGCATAGTACTTATCCTCAGTACTTATCCTCAGTCCTATCCCAAAGTCTGCCTTCCCCAAGCCAGTGGTACCCTACTTCATTCTGATACATTACCAGAAATAGAACTGAGCTTAAGGGATTCTACTGGGAGAGTCATGAGAAGATCACTGTCTATTTTAATTCCTTCCCTTACTCAGATGACTTACAGAAAACCCACCAAGAGATGTGTTCAGGTGAAAAATCTGTGCACGAAGGGCCTAGATTTCTGTTGGTCTGGAACTGGATCTGTCTGGGTGTGACCACACCCAGAGGTCATCAGCCAGGAAGGCCAGCCCACCAGAGCAACCAGAGCTCTCTAACCCAGCATCACAGTCCACCATACCTCTAGGAAACCGCTCTGACTTAAATAAAAGCAACAGAGGAAGGAAGGCAAGGGGCGCCGCGGAAGGAGGGATAAGTGTATTTTTCAAAAGTGCATGGCAAGGTCCTCTCCTGGGAGAGACTTTTCCTTCATCTTTATCGATCTCCAGAATAAACCGGGTTGAGAAGGGAGAGAGCAGAGAGAAAGCGGCAGTGTGCTCAGGGAGATTTGTCTCTTCCACTGGCAGCAGAGAGGCTCACACTTTCCGGGCTGGCTGAGCCTCTCCCGAGAAGATGGGAGGTGGGTGAGGAAAGGCCAGAAGCAAACCCCCACTGGACCATTCTTTCCAAATGAGCCTAGAGTTGCTTCCTCCCCCCACCCCCACCCCCACCCACCTCCACCCCCACACACCCCCACACACCCCGCACTTCAGTTTCAGACCATCTATGTGTCCTTCCTGCCTATTATCATTCACACATTCAGTATTCTAATCAAGCCTGGGGTGATAATTTGGTGGGTAACAGTGCTCCCCACCCAAGCATGAGGATCCAAGATCAGATCCCCAACACCCATGTAAAAAGTCAGGCATGGCCATGCACCCCTGTACCTCTAGCACTCGGGGGGCGGGGGGAGGGGGAGCACAGGAAGGATGGACAGCCAGCCTTGCCAAAAAATAATTTTAAAAAGCCAGTTTCGTGTTCAAGAGACTCATGTCAAGGGAATAATGTTATGATCAATGAGGAAGATGTCCGGTGTTTTTCTCTAGCCTCTGTGCACACGGACCCATACATACATGTGCACACACCACACACAAAGACAGCAAGGAAACAGCATTCTAATGACATAGAATGCCTTATGTCCCCAGAGCCTTGAAAGCAGAGGTGCCCGGTCCCTATAGGCTCTCAGCTTCCTCTCTCCTCCTTCCAGCTAAGATGACAGTGGGGTAAAATACTGTCGTGAGCCAATCTAAACCCCGTGTTCCCCCCCCCCCCGCCCCCGTATCCCAGCTATGGGGACGCTGCAGAGTCAGTGTGGGCTCCATTTCCTGCATCAATAAAACGGGAAGAATGTTTTTCAGAGGAACTGTTAAACACTAAGTCAAGTTCAATGCAATAGGTAAACCACACAGTTCCAACTGGACAAGAAGGCGCACACCTTTAATTCCAGCGCTTGGGAGGCAGAGGCAAGTGGATCTCTATGAGTCCAAGACCAGCCAAGGCCGCACAGCGAGACTGTCTCACAAAACAGAAAACCAAAAAACCACACAGTTCCAAGTGTGAAGACCAGGAAGGAGCCAGAAGGGAAGCTGGGGTGAGCAAGAAACAGGGTATACCTGCCAGCCCAGCTGACTTGATGGCAGTCCCTCGGGACCCCAGATTTATGTGCCCCACTCACCATGCCATGCTGAAAAAAAAAATATGTATGAATTGAAGTGTTAGGGTAGGAATCACATTCAAATTGTTCCAGGGAGCTTCATGCCTTTAAGAAGACCATGACAAATCCTTCCGCAGATTTCCCCGGGGTGCCCACTAAATCACGGGTGTGTAACCGCAGCCTCCTTGGGGGCCAAAGGAAAATGAAAGGCCAGACAGAAGGCAGGAAGCAGCCTTGAGTTTAGGTTCGAGCTTTAACACTTCTGAGCCTTGTAACAGACCCGCAACCTGTGAGAAGCCAATCAGACAATTAGGAAGAATACTGGCCATCAAGTCAGGCCTCAAATCCCTGTTTATCCTTTCTTTGCCAGCGGAACCTAGGGCAAGAGGTTCAACTGCGCTGAATCCAACTCGCCTTAGCCCACTCACAATGTAGGAAAGACGAGATAGGAGTTATGGACACCCAGCCCAGAGCAAAATGCATACCACACCGCGGGGCCCTTCCCTATGACCCGGCTTTTTCGTTATATGAAGTTTGCAGTCTGAACAGGTCCACTGCCCAGTGCCTCATGTCAGCTCTTTAGCTGAGCTGGTTTGGGGGCCCACGGGGAGCCAGAGCGCCACTGTGGAGAGAGATGGAGGAGGGAATCTCCGCACCGCCCCAGCTATAAAGAGCCCAGGAGTCTGACAGGAGCCAGAGGCGCCAGGCTGGGCTCTGACAGCATCTATTCCTCACCAGCACCACCTGGGGAGCCCCTGTGGCTGGGAGGGGGTGCGGAGATAGCATCCAGGCACCTTTAAGGGTCTCAGAATGCTTGTGGAAGCGAAACCAGGGGCTTATTTATGTTACTCGGGCTGAGCAAGCAGGGAGGGAGCCAACAAGGGAAGCCTTTAATGAGGGCTCTTCCTGTCAGAAATGCTGACAGGAGTCGGACATGAAGTGTGCCTCAACCAAAACATCATCATCCCCAGGACCCCAGCGGAAACATAAAACCAGCTGCAAATATTGGCTTCTGTGAAGAGCTGGGGGCAGGGCAGCCAGAGGGCCGGGTTGCAGAGGCGCAGGGCTAGGATGGCCAGGCTGGTCCCTTCAGGGTCTCGTTGCCCACTCAGGGCCATATAGCACCAGCCGGGCCACCCTCCAGGAGCATAGGGAAGAACTCATGGGAATGAAAAGCTACCCTACCTACGGAAACCATTTTCCCAGATGGGGTGAGGCCTGCTCACTCACGGTACTGCCCAGAGGTATGGACACCGGCACTGTCCACTGTGTCCTCTCAGCAAACTTGGTGACAGAGACCGGCAACAACCTCCCAGTCAGCCCACGAGCTCTCTCCTCTGCCTGACGTGGGTAACCTCGTCACCCTTTGTGACTATGTTATCCTTCTGTTACCTTCTCTCTGTTCAGCTCTCTCACCGGGTCCCTCCAGCCAAGATGTCTTTATGTATCACATGGGAGAGAATAGAGTGGCAGGCCACGTGGGGGAACTTCCTTTGGACTCATGATTCTACACTGAGGGAAGGAATAAAGGTAGGCAATTCCTGTCTTCCCATTTCACAGTGGGTCAGGGGGTGGGTCACGTGCCCTGGGGTCAAGGAAATGGTGAGGGGCCCCTGATAACCTGGAAGGGCCCAAAAAAGCCAAAGATACCATGGTAAGTATGAAAACGTAACGGAAGTGTAAAGGTCATGGGGACAGGCTTACGGCACGGCACCCACACTTTGTACAGACAGTAGCTCAGGTCTAGAAGTTTCTTCCTCGGAGCAAATTTAGGAAAGATAGATCCCACTCCCAGGAAAGCAGGCCACACTCGGACAACTGTGTCTGTTGAGAAACTGGATAGGATTCCCTGGCTCTGCTCTTGCTGTCTCTATCAAAAAGACTGCTTTCCACGCCTCAGTATACACAGCTTCAAAGACAGGGGAGCCTGTTTCTATGGCAAAGAATGATGCAGGTATCTGAGCCTACTCATTTAATAGCGTGACCCTTTGTGTAGACATGGCACTCTGTCTTCCCAGCCATCCACTCACTTAGTACTCCATGACACTCCAGGATGTGGACTCGCCCACCCAGAGTTTCAGACAAGGACTCAGGCTCAGAGGTCCTTGCCTAATGTGACCTCATAGCTGAGGCAACTCAAAGCCTGCCAATGCAGTGTCAATCTCCTGCAGTCAGAGGCCAAGGGAGAAGCAGGCAGAAAGCTTGGCCATCACCCCACAACTCTGGAATCTCTTCCTTTCCATGGGTGTCCATTCTCCCTTTCTGACCTCACAAGAAAGGTTGGGAGCCCCGCAGCTTCCAGACAGACCTGCATTTTGCCTCCATGCCATTCCCAATTCCAGGAGGGATGCAAGTCCACTCCTGAAATTGGAAGCACTGGTCAGGACTCCGGTGCCATTCCAGAAGGTGCCACATACTGGATTCTTCTGAGAGAGGACAAAAAATGACATTGCAGAAGAGTACCTAATGGCCAACTCATTCTGATGGGTAACCAAAGGAGCATGGCAATGCCATTCCACCTCCTCAGACCTAGCCCTCAAAGTGCCCTGAGATAGCCCTCCTGAACACAGCAACAGAGTGCAGTAACAAGGCCCATGGGTATTACAAAGGATGCTGGATTATCCATAATAAAGTCGAAATGGCCCAAAGAAATGCTTCATCAAAGTGATGAGTAAAAGTAGATACTCGCTGGGCGGTGGTGGCGCACGCCTTTAATCCCAGTACTCGGGAGGCAGAGCCAGGCGGACCTCTGTGAGTTTGAGGCCAGCCTGGGCTACAGAGCGAGATCCAGGACAGGCACCAAAACTACACAGAGAAACCCTGTCTTGAAGAGAAAGAAAAAAAGTCAATACTCATACAATGGAATATTATTTGCCAGAGAAAATGAGTGAAGTGCTAATACCATAGGTGAGCCAGAACAATGATATGCCCGATGAAAAAAGCCAATCAAAAGGCCGCAGAAGAAAGAATTTTACTCAGGATAAAAGTCCAGAAGAGGTAAATTTATGGGAGCAGAAGTAGTTTGGCGGTTGGCTGAATCTGGTAGAGGGCCTGGGGAGTGAGTGCTAATAGAGTTAGCTTCTTTCTTCTGAAGGGATCAAGATGGCCTATAATTACATCATAGTGATGGTTTACATGACCCGGTGACGATACTATTACACTGACCTGGACATTTCATCCGGGTGGATCTTAGGCGGATACCTCAATAAAGCCATTTAGGAAACACAAAGACAATGCAATAATTATTTTCCTTATCTTCTTTCCTGTAGAGTGGCAGGAAGAGAAGGTCAATGTCTCAGAAATAGCATTAAAATCTCTCACTGCTCTTTACCGGGCGGCATGAGGAAGGTGACAGGAGCCGTGTTTATTAGAGTGTATCTGTCTTTGGCCGTGTTAGACAATCCAAAGCTGCTCTCTGATTTCCATACTTGTCATTCACTGCATCCTGTCACAGACCGAGCACTTTGCTTGTAGTTCCTTGTGTATTCTTCACAACAGCCTCCTGAAGCAAATGCTTTTTACAATACCCCTTTTAACAAGTGAGAAAATAGAGATACTCAGTATACCTGGCCAGGGTCAGCAGATGAGGAGCACGGTGCTGGGATCTGGCTACACAGCCTATCTCCAGAGGCTTCCTTCAACCCCTGCCTCTGGAAGGACTCATCCAAGGCTAATTAGAGCCATGAGCACACACCCCCACCCCCGACACATCAGAGCCCCAGCTCCCCTACAGCCTGACACAGAGCTGGAAACGCTAACCTGCAACTGGAAGATGTCTTTCTCTTCTGGAGAGGCCCTGGCCGGCGATGAGATGGATTTCCTTTTAAATGACTGTCCGCTGCTGTGTGTGATCACTCTTTGGTTTTATCTAATCCCGCTCAGTCCACGTTACCGCCATCATTTGTCTCCCCCTTCCCAACGGGGTGATAGACTCTCTGGCTCTGTAAGAAGCTGGCGCAGGGACAGGGACGAGAGAAATGCACCAGGCTGGCCCCAACCCAGGGAAAGAGAACAGCTTAATCCACCCGCAGCCATGCCATGGTCCTTCCGCTCCCCTCCGAAGTCCCACAAGGCTTCCTCCCATGACCTCTGTGATGGAAGAGATGAGCTGGAAGCCACCACCTGAGTGAAGTACCAAAGAACTACAACATACCACGGCGGGATATACACTCACATGCCCTGGTCACGACCCTCTTCCTGCCTTTCACAGGGAATGTCCCACCATTACCCAGTCTCCAAGACCTGTCATAAAGTTAGTGAGAGCCCAAGACTCATTAGGCTTTCTGAAAAGAGCCCATTGACAAACTCATGAGATATATCGGTTTAGATGTTATGAAGGGGGTCACTTAGGTTCTAGCCTTCCTCTGTGAGGAACCTAGAAATGCAGCACCTTCTAGGCCCTGCCTGGACAGAGCTGTCTTCAGACAACAAGGAGATGCTCGTGACCCTGGAGACTCTCTTCCTCCACCTGCCTATTTTACCTCAAACTCCAGCACACTTTCAGTTAGGCGCCACAAACCCTGTGACTCATCCATTTTCTACCAGCCTGAAAAATGCTCCGCAGCAATTTATCAGCGTGCAGGGGAAGAGGCAGCTGACAGCCACGAGCCAGTGCAGCCGAAACAAACAAGGGCAGCGCTGTGAGCCATACTCCCAATTTTAATTTGAAATTCTACATCCTGAGGTCTGAGGTCCCGCGCATCCCCCCGCCCCAGGTTCATGCAAATAGTGGTGTGCAAGCAAATGCCCAAATCATTCAGTCAGTGGATGATCCGAGAGCCTCTGCCTAATTGCAAAAATGCAAATTTGGAAGTTTGCGAAGTTAGGTGTTGAAGGGATGCAGAGGCTGGCCCCGTTCAGGCAGGAGCACTCTGCTTGTAGGAACGGTTGGGGCCATGCATCTTTATTAGCACAGCGTTAGCACGGCCTCCTTGACCTTGGAAAAAATCAAAGTAGAAGCAGGGTCAGCCTGAGATGTACCCACCATCAGTCTGCATTCTCCCTGGACATGGTCGTTTCCACCTAGTTCTTGAACAAAGTCCAGAGGACACCCGAGTATACAGAGGATAAAGGCGGATGGAGGCTTGGAGGAGAGGAATTCGGATCTGATCTCAAGGGTGGGGACAGAAGCTTCCATCACAATCTAGTGTTAAGTAACATGAGCTGGCTCCCCCTTCACAGAAGCCTGTCCCGGGGTTGGGGTTAGGGGTGGGCACACAGCAGACCCCATGTGCTTTGTGGCTCTAGCTGGCATCTGTCAATCAGTTATCTGGCTCAACTGCTCTCGTGCATCCAGCCCCCAAAGTTTCTAAGTGGCTCCCCATTTGATCCTCCTTGCCAGAACCTCCCTCTCTCCCTCCCACTCCACCCTCCTCTAAAATCTGACAGCTCTCTGTCCCTTCAGATCCTACAGTGAGTTTCTGGGCTTTGTAGGGCAAGATTGATGACAGAATTTATAGGGCAAAATGCAAAAGGAAAATGCGGGCTGTCTCAAAATCGCTTAGCAGCATTTCAAAACAGAGAGCGGAGCATGAACCCAGGAGCAGAGCCCGGTGTGGGCTGTATAGCTGGGACACTGTCCTGCCTAGGGTCAGAGGTACTTATTTAGACATCACAGGTTCTGGGGGGCGTTGGCCAGGAAACATCAAGGCTGCAGTAGAAGGAAGGCAAAGAGGGAAGGGGGCAGGGAAGGAGAAGAGAGGTGAGATCAAGATGTGAGGATGAGCACAGAAAAGAATAGAGACCCAGGGCAGAGAGCAGCACCTCAGGGTGGGAAGAGAACGGCACAATTGTGATCCCTGTAGTGGACCCAGAGTGGGTACACCCTCCTCCTCCCTCCTAGACACTTTGCTCTACCACGGTCATTTGTGTAGCCCTATCGCCCTCCATACATACATACATACATACATTATGCATATACACACATCATAATACATATACATACACACATGTACATATACATCTATCATACATACACATACACACAGACATACATATATATACATGTCTGCCAAATGTATTTTCTCCCCAACTCCATTCCTTCCTCCTTTCCTCTCACTCTCTTGGCTGCTTCCATTTCCCTCCATTCTCACCTCCCCCAGTCCTGGCCACCCCTCTCTCCATCCTCCTCCTGTCCTTCTTCAGCCACGAGCCGCACTCTCATCGACTTGGAAATTTCAGCCTTCTCTGGACCCTGCCCCACCGGTCTCACAGACTTATAGACTGAGCTCCTTGGAGAGGAGGAGGCTAGCAAAACATTTGGTCTTCAGACGATGATGTGCATGGTTCTTCAACGAGATCCCTGAACACGGTCCCTTTCCTCCTCCCCAGGGTCCCCTTAGATGGGGGGACATCGAGGGAGGCAGTGCACCATGTAGAGATGTGCCTCACCGCGGTTACAGCCAGCAGACTCCAAGCTGAGTGCTCTTCCTGTCGTGACCACACCGGGGCCTCTCTGTTCTGTGTTGGGCTCGTTCATTGCCTATCTGTGCTTCCTTCCTACACTCTGTTCTCCATGCATCATGCATTAGCTTTTGCTCTTGAACAGCTGAGCCCTGAACACAGAAGACGACACAGGCAAGGAAAACATCCAAGTTCCGTAACATACCAGGAGCCAGAAGGGGACAAGCAAAGAAAGCCCACCTCCTATTTGCTGGAGTGACGGCAGTGAGTGGTCATCCGGGAAGGGGGCTGGAGGGCTTCTGAACCAGAATGAAACGGCTCGCATGCTCACCAGCTGTGTGACAGTAGGTGAAAGACACATCCTACTCTATGCAAAATAGAAATATCAACGGGGCTCCCTCCATGGGAGGAACCAGCTCATGCTTGGCCTTAGAGGCCTAGACAGGACTGTGCCATGGTAGCGTTGAAAGTTGGGTTTGAGCTGATTAGCATTTTAACAGCTCATGGGCACTCTGTGGGCAAAAGGGGAGACTGGACATACACCAGAGTGGCTTTGATAAGGCTCTCTATGGCCATACAGGCCCCGTGCTTCATTGCTGGAAGGTTCCATTGGCATTCTATTTAGGTGCAGGTTCTCTGGACATGGTTGGGTTTCACATTGGCACCAGCTGTCTGAGACAGGGTTCTGGAAGAGGTCAAGGTGCATGAGGGGTGACTCTGGTGTGAAAGCAAACCTGTTGGCAATCTGGTCCTGACCCTTGGGGACCCACCCTGCATCCTCACGTAAATCCTCTTTTAAGGAAAAACCCCTCCCTTCTCCTTCCTCTTTCTCCTTCCTCCCTTCCTGCCATGAAGTGTGCACACCTCCATTTTCCCTCTTTCCCTCCCTCTCCCATTCTCCCTCTCTCCCTCTTTCCCTCTCTATCTTTCTATTATAATAAACTCTCTCCACGTGGATGTTGTGACTGGGGTGTGAGTGGCTTTTCATCGTGCCATGCCACTGCCTTCCCAGTATGCATGGGGAGTCTCCCTCACCCAACCCGCCAAGGCCTCCTACACGGCATCCTTACATAAAAAGAGAGAGGATGGAAGTTCCCTGGAGAGGTAGAGTGCTAAAGGAGTTTTTTATCATTGAAGTGTGTGTGTGTGTGTGTGTGTGTGTGTGTGTGTGTGTGTGTGTGTGTGTGCATGTGCGTGCATGTGCGTGCGTGTGCAGGGGTGGAGATGTATGATGTGCGTGACTGGGGGACAGAGGAGAAAGCAACAAGTGCCAAGGCACACTTGTGGAGGTCAGATGACCACCTTGAGTGTCGGACTGTGCCTTCCGCCATGTTTGAGGCAGGGTCTCCTTGTTAGTTGCTGCTTCCTCCAACCAGGCTCAGTTGGTCCTCACCGTAGTGAGAAGAGGAATGGCACCTGGACTTGGGGGGTGCAGGCCTGTAATTCCACTACTTGGAAGACTGAAGGAGAAAGATTGCAACTTCTAGCCTAGTCAGCCTCAGCAATTTATTAGATGCTTCTCAAGAAAAAAAAAAAAAGGATTAGGAGATCTTAGTGGTGGTGGTGCACCTCTCCTGGGAGGCAGAGGCAGGAAGATCTCTGTAAATTGAGACCAGCGGGCTTCCAGGAATTCTCCTGTCTCCACCTCCCATCTTGTCATAGAAATGTTGGACATCAGACTCATGCTACTATCTCAAGCTTCAGGGATCTCAGGCACTCACATCTGCATATGAAGAACTTTACCCACTGAGCCATCTGCCCAGGCCATGAAAGAGACTGTTAAGTGATACTGCTATGCAGGGTCAGCCCAGGATCCAATGTTCAACTGTGTGACCTTGGAAAAGCCATGTTCTCTATACTTTTGCTTCCTTGCCTCTGAATGGAGCTTGGGCACACATCAGGGACCCCCCTTGACTGTCCCCTATGCATCTTCCACATCCACATGCAAATGTGCCTCACACAGCTTTGAGCCTCCAGCAACCTGGAAGCCTCCTAAAAGGTTTGTTGAGTGAGCTGGAAACAATCAGAAATGATCTCAGGGTCCTGGAGACTTGAGGTCTGAGAACTATCTCTTGACTGATGCTGAATGCACGCCACAGCTGGATATCAGGCACTTCCCAGAAGCGGAGAGGAGTCAGGAGAGCATCGGCTGGCCAGGGCCCAGCCCTGGGAGTGACAGCGTGTTTACAAGAGCTATTAGGAGCTGCTGCTAGTCTGCTTTCAGGATGATTTACTCCGTCAGGACTGGCAGGGAGCTTCTTTTCCTTTTGCTATTGAATTGATTATTGAATCACAAATATTCCATTTGAATAACATGACTTCACTTCAAGGCTGGCAGAATTCCAGAGCCCCACAGTAAGAAGACCCACTTTAGGGCTACGGATGTAACTCTGGTACTGTGCTTGTCCGGAGTGTATGAGGTACTGGGTTCATTCCATCCCTAGCATTGGAAGGTTAAGGGTGGGGGTCCTTTTTCCATTCTGGGTTCCACAGCTCTGACAGGTTCTAGATACATAAGCATGAGTTAGAGAGAAAATATCTATAAAGTGTTATTTCAACAGCCTCGAGGGCCTGGAGACACAGCAACTGGGCTCCTTGCAAAGTTTGGACACCATAGCACGATAACAGCAATTCTACAGGTCATCAGCATTGAGAACTGAACTACCGAATTTTGAGGAGGAGGAGGAGGAGGAGGAGGAGAAGGAAGAGGAGGAGGAGAAGGAAGAGGAGGAGGAGAAGGAAGAGGAGGAAGAGGAGGAGGAAAAGTCCCTCCCCAGAATGTCTCATGATGGTTTAAGCAAGTGTTTTTTGTTTTTTGTTTTGTTTTATTTTTTTACTGGAGCTGAGAACTGAACCCAGGGCCTTGCGCTTGCTAGGCAAGCGCTCTACCACTGAGCTAAATCCCCAACCCCGGTTTAAGCAAGTTTTATGATTTGGTGTTGGACCACATCCACAGCTATCCTTGGCCACAGGCAGCCCACGGGCTGCAGGTTGGATACACCTTAAAGCTGTACAATGTAGCATTCCCCAGGCCCAGCCTGATACCTGACACTTATTTCAATAAATACTTCTCAACTACAAGGCCCCAGCAATCCACTGACTGTCCAGAGCTGCCTCAACCATAGTAGATCCAGGTCACCCACAGCCCTGCAAGCCATGTACACAAAGGACAGCCGGAAGATCCAAGAAGACAGTTGGTAGCAGGGGGCAGGGACGGGACACTACACACACCTTAGAGAGCTGTCCTGCTCAGTGAGTCTCCTCTTATTGACCACCCATGAGAGTCAGGTGTCTCCTGAAAGTGTGGGAAAACAACCACTCTACCTTTAGAGGGCCTGATAACTAAGGATATGGGATAAGCAGGCAGGCTCACTGAGAGGAGGCATACAAATTCATCCTGTGCACAGTTACCATATGAAAGAAAAGGTGACGATTCCCAAGGCCAGGGAGATTTAGATGTTCTTCTCAACACAGGGGAGAGGGGAAGTTGGAATCAGGCAATTGAATTGATCTCCTTTTAAAAATCGAATTTATTGATGTACTTATGTACTTATGTGTATGCACACAAGAATGCATGCGTGGAAGTCAGAGGACAGCCTGCAGGGGGTAGTTGATTCTTTCTCTCATGAGGATCCCAGAGATCCAAGCTAGGTCACCAACCTTAGTAGCTACTGCCTTTATTCTCTGAGCTATTTCACGAGCCCAGACACAGACAATTTAGAGGGGAATCAGTGATGTTAACAGGTAAGATTCTGCGACAACAGCTACCTTGTAGAGTCAACTGCAGTCTCCTCTCCTGTGTCACTGCTGGCCCTTCCCACCCGGAAGAGGGTCTGCAGAAGACTGGCTTGACCCCTGAGTTTTCCGTAGAGGAGCCATGTTCAGGCTGTAAGGAGGCTCAGGGCAAGCCTCAACCTACACGTGTTTCTCACACACCCTCAGTTTACAGTCATCAGCAAACACTGACATCCTGACTTGAGATGGTGTTGCCTCAACTTCTGTAATGCAATCCTTCCAGCCAGCCCTTGAGGTCCATCACAGTAGCCACGTTTTCTGTGTCAGAAAAATGGAACTCAGAAGTTCTGGAACTGACCCAGAAAACACAAGGTTAAGTAATAGGCAAGGATGCCTAGCTACACTCCAGCCATAGCCCCACACCTCAGAAACAGCTTTCTTCCATGGATACTGCCCCCTCAACTCCTTCTTTCTCTCAGCCCACTATTACAGGAGACCCATTCCTACAAAAGCAAATAGATCAGCCAAGAGAAGCAGGGGACAAGCCCTGTCACATGACTTCTATAGGAGGAGGTCACCAACATTCTATGATGAGAACTACTGAATCACTGTTGCAATGGAAAGGGAGTTAGAGGTGGGGGTGTAATAGATCACATGTCCATATACACATAGGCACATAGGCAATTAAAAAAACCGGAAAGGACAAATAACGGAGTAATACTGTTTTACTAATTTAGACAGGGAAGGAACTACAAGACTTATCATCCAAATAGGAACAAGTCTAAGAATGAAAAGCCCTGCTCTGGGGCACAAGTGTAAACTAACACGGGCCAAGATGAACCAGGAGGTAAGGTTCCTACAGCTAGTGGGTCACAACACCTCCCCCGCCACACACAAACACACACACCAGGATTAAACACACTAAGCTTTCAAGTATTCTAAGTGCATGCTCAATTTCCCAGAATGCTACACTATTCCCTTGTGTCAGTAGCTGGAAGTGAAGTCTTCTTAGGGGAAGATTAATGGTTAGTCTTGCTAGCTACACCTTCTTGGGGAAAAAAAAAATCCCGTAATAATTACAGCTTCTGTTCATTAGATATTGCAGGAAATATGGGATGGTTACAAATATCTTGTGATTCTCACAATGTAAGAAGTGGTATTATTTCACCTGTTCTACAGATGAGTAAAACAGTAAAATAGGTCCAAAGGTTTGTCTGGGTAAGATGTTCAAGGTCATGAAACTATGTAAACCAGGATGATCTGCTTTGGAAGGGCCGTCTCTTAATTACTAGATAGCCATCTCCAACGTGCTTTTTTTAACTGCTGTTCTCCAATTTTGACCAATCGCAGCTTGGTTCCTGCCATCCTGGGCAGTTTCTTTGTGTCTGTTTCAACCTCAGTTTCCCGCACTAGTCTCTGCCTTCCTTTTTCCTTTCCATTATCACAGCAAATACTTTCCCCAACTCCATTGCTGCTACTAACCTCCAAGGTGGAAGGGTTCCTTTATCAAACGAAAACCCAAGTTGGAAATTCAAATTTAAAATAATAAACAGTTAAATCATCCGATAACGACATTGAAAATGCCCAGAAGTCCCTTTTCGGCATCTCCAGAAATCTCGATTTGTCTCCTTATTCATCTCTAATTAAACAGCTTTTTCCCCCGAGCACCAGCAAAATACACACATTTCTTACTCCATCACGTTACCTTTGGGTTTCACTCCATAATTAGCAGGGTAGCAGCATCCTTTTTCCTATTCTCCACTGTGCACGTGCAGCTTCTCAGTTAAAGGCAAGGTTAATGGACAACTGTGCACCGCGGAGGCACCTGATCAGGATTCATCACATAGTGTGCAGGGGAAACCGGGTCCCAAGTGACAAATGGAGCTGTGGGGGATGAGGGTCAACAAGAGGGTGGAGCCACAGAAGAAGACAGGTGGAAGCAGGAGGGAGGTGGGAGGGGGTGCGAACTCGGGAGGGAAATGAAGCGGCAGGCAGGGTGATCTTGAGAAAGGACTGGCTTCCTTAGAGACAGTGCTGAGTCTAAAAGCTGGAAAAAAGCCCGGGACCAATTACGTTCATTAGTCAATAGGAGCAACAGTTGAGGAGTATCAGGCTTAAGCTGTGGCAGGGAAAGTTCAGGCTCATTAGAAAGAAAAAAACGCGAACGGTAATGATCTTCGTGAATGACTCTCAGAGTTCCAGAAAGGTTTGGGAAATGGTAATTAGGTTTGATAATGGTAGACAATCCTCTACTCACCTAGTCATGCCCAGCCTCATCTCAGTCAGCCTCCCCCTTATTAAAGGAACACAGATTGATAAGAAAACCCCATTGTTTTTAAAGGTTACCAGGAAACTGCTCAGAGGTAAAGCCATCTCGGTGGCCTTCGAATAAAGGATTGAGGTCTGAGTTCCTCATGACGGCAGTCCTTGGCACACAGTCTCTGCCCACCCACTGGACCCGATCGATCAGTCTCACGTGTCCCTGAGCACTGAGCCAGCCAGCTGATAGGAACTTTCAGGGGGACAGTCCTATGGGAGTACAACAACAGGGTACTCCCGGGTCCAGGAGGCTCAATTGCTCACTCGTGGTACAGCAAGAATGGGACAGCCTGGTGAAAGCCTGGGTTGGAGAGCAATGTCAGAGACATCAGAGGCTTCGGTGATGGAGGAAAGAGACAGGATGCAGGACAGCGGCAGCCAGTCACTGGATGGCAGGACTGCAAATTCAGGACCATTGAAGAACTTGCTGCCTGGCCTTCATCTCAGGGCACTGCTGCTCCAAGGCCTGGAGAGAGGTAGACAGGCTTCGGGTGCAAGGTTGAGATCCGAGTGACAGGAGCAATGCAGACACCAGCCTACGGCTATTCTTAATTCTGGGAAACAAACAAACAAATGTGGAAATGCAGGATATCGTGTTTGGCTTAGCTGGCTACTCCTTTAGAGTAGTAGCTTGTTTGAGCCGAGGGCTTTGATCAGCTCCGATTTTGTGCCAGGCACGGTTCTCATTAACATGTGCCCTTACGTCTCTTTGTGTGTGGTTGCCCTGACACTTGCAGGGCTCATGCCTGCCTAGGCCAACTTGGACAAGACGGACAGGATGAGATTCTCATTCTATTAGAAACCCATGCATCAAGGGGAAATAACTTCTGGGTGAGGCTCCCACAACCAGCGAAGTGCATCCCCCAGGTTCCTTAAGACACAAAGCTTCTTAGTACCACACATATTGCTGTGCATATTCCAATCACCATTACTACCTCTGGTAGACCTCCAGGTACCAGATCTTCCTTCTATATATACCCAGAGGAAAGCAGATTGGGATGCTGTTCCTTCTTCCAGAGATCCTGGGTTTTACTAGGATCCTAAGACCTAGTACCTGGCCAAGATGGCCAAGGACACACATTAATGAGAGCAATGCATGGCACAAAGTTGGAACCGATCAAAAAGATATTTGTTTGATAATAGGGTACAGAAAAGCTGATGATACAGTGAAAGAATTAATTGAAGGGAGTTAAGCAGGCTGGTACTCAGTACCTTAAGGTGTCATGGAAAACAAAATGTAACACATTAGCCTGAGTAATCAGGTTTGTTGAATAAAATGCTGGACACCTTGCCAAAAATTTCAGATACATACATAATTAATAAAAGTATAGCATAAGTGCAGCCCAAGCCACGTAGGGGGTATATTTACACTGGTTCATTGTTTTGAATGCAAACTTAACTGGGAAGTCTTGGTTGATTCTCTCTCTACCTCCAGCATCACAGCCAGAGAACCAAGCGGCATCCACTCCACTGAGCATGGAACACCCCTCTGTAAGAGTCCAGCAAAGGTCAGCTGCAAATAAACAATAGGTAGCCAGCCATTTGTGGCTGAAAAACTGGGCTTTTATTGGTATTTTTTAATGGAAAAATATCACTTGGAATGAAAGGAGATAAAAGGGAGAAATGATTTAATCCAGGAATGATTGTAATAAACAACCTATTCTGGGTGACTCAGAGGATGTGGCCCTCCTGCCTGGCATCAAGACTCGTAGGTCACTTAGTTTTTTAACATTAAACAGTTCAGTTGAAGACAAAACTAGGTCATTCCTATGTTCGCTCCAACCAGGTTAGGGTCCTATCCACTTAGAGCAGTGGTTCTCAACCTTCCTAATGCTGCGACCCTTTAATACAGTTCCTCGAATTGTGGTGACTCCCAGCCATAAAATTGTTTTGTTGCTACTTCATAACTGTAATTATGCTACTGTTATGAATTGTAATGTAAATATCTGATATGCAGGATATCTGATATGCGACCCCTGAGGGTGGCAACACACAAGTTGAGAACCAATGGCTTAGAGAGATATGAAAAGGTGGAATCAAACACAGGTTCACTTTTTATAGCTCATAAGCTACAGACTCTTGCTAATCAAGTAGATAGAGAATAGATGCAGCTATGCCCTAAATAAGGAAGTCACGGGGTTAAACACAACATCAGGCTCAGGAAAAGATACCAGCACATCCCTAAACTCACACACATTTGCCGGATCTCTTAGGACATAAGGGGCTCCTCCCAACATCCCAACACAGAGAAGGATGCCCTTCATCAGCATCAAAACTCTATCTGACTCTAAATGTTTGGGGCTGATCTAAAAACACCTTCTGCAAATAAAATCCAACTGATCCCAGTGAAGAAACCTTTGTTTCAGAGATGGCAAGGCTCAGTTAATCCCAGGAGGTACCCATAACGCATGGGGAAGGTCATACCAGTAGTTGGGAGCAGTCAAACACAGGGTCTCACAACAAGGATTAAGACAAACGTCAAGTCTGTAACTGCAGCTACAACTTCTTGGGTGGAAGCATCGTGTTTTCCAAAGGAGATGACTGTAATTCAGTCTACACTTAAAAATAGTTTGGGAATCCATGTAGAAAAGCTTCCCTTTCCTTTCTAACTTGTAAATCAAGTGATGTAGGATGGTAAAGACTGGGTTAACTCCCAAAAATATACTGGTACAAGTGTTTGGGGTTGGATCTGTCTGAAACAGTCTAATTTATCTCAGCAAAAACACATTTTTACATTTACAGCAAAAAAAAAATAGTTAAACATTCAAAAGTGCACATGCTTATTTTGTTGGGAAAATTATACACATTTGTTTGATTAGCTTTGGTAAATAAAATAACCAAGTCATCACTCAAAACTCAGACGTGGCTGCAAAATTGATTCAAGGAAATGTCAAAATAAATCACAGCTTAAAAATGCATGCTATGTAACTTCTAAAAATGAAAGCCACATCTATCTCTGTCAGAGCTGGGAAGCCTGCGCATTAAAATTATATCAAAAACGAATGCATTTTTGAAAGGAAAGTATTGATTTAATCGACTCTTCCTGACTAGTGATTCACATCATGATTTGAATCAATTTGATTTTAATCGAGCCCACCCTATCCAAAAGTCACTTATACATGCCTTTGGTGTGCAAGATGTTATTCTCGGTGGTCTATCTGTCTTCCCAGCTATGGGATGCTCAAACTGATATAAAAATGTTGTATAAACCCTGTGTCATGTTAACAGGGCAAGGAGCAAAGACTTCTATAAGCTTAGACCAATGACAGACAATTCCGGTAAAAACCATCTAAGCACTGGCTATAATTAACCAGCAGTCTCAAAGATGCTGGGACCTAGGACCAGACAAGGTCCTGTGCAGGTAGGAGACTGCAGACAGTCCTAAGAGTGGGAAAGAGGAATGCTTGCTGTCTGATGAGGAATGCACCACAAGAGAGGCATGGAACTGGAGACAGCATGCTGGGGGTCATTGAAGCCTCACGGGATTTAGAGAGACGTTTTCAAGGAATGCCTGTTACAGGAGCTCAAGCACAATGTTCCAAGCTCTTGAAGTATGGCCCAAAAGAGGTGAAGAACAAGACTAGCCTCAATCATCAGAGGTTCTGACAATCAAAGAATCACAGTCACGGATGGTGCTAAAGGCCAGAGACCAGGACAAAGTGGAGGCTTGAAGGAAATCAACTTCCAGGATTAGAGGATTAGGGCAGTCTTAGCAGAGGGCCAATCTACAGCTTAAACCTAAGTTAGGTGTTGGGGAAATATAACAGTAGAAGGGCTTATCATGTGAATGAACTGTGACCTTCCTGCCTCAGCTTCCTAGAGGGTATGGTCTACTTCATGAAGGCTTAGTGTGTGACAAATATCTTGACATACAAAAAATATGAAGGGAGGGGAAGAAGAGGAGGGAAGATGATGGGATGGTGATGGTGGTGGTGATGATGATGATGATGATGATGATGATGATGATGGCGGCAGCGGCAGGGATTGGTGACAGTGATGACGTTAATGATTATGGGTAACCGGCTGTTCAGTTTGCTCAGTTTGTAAGCATTTTCTAGGATCAGGATATCCAGTGATAAGCCTAGAAAAGGCTGGTAAACTGAGATGATTGCCTATTCCATCCCATCCATTTGTAGGCTGACCATGGCATGGGGCAAGGTGGAATCTGTAGGCAGGCTTACATGCTTTAAACCATGAGATTAGTGGCCAGAAGATGCAGACAGCCAGGCACCACATCTCCCTGGAGGTAAAACTGAGTACTCTTTTATGGGCACCACGGCCTGGCTTTTCTCTTCCAGGCACCTGATGATGGGGATACAGTCAATCGATGATCCTTAACGAGCTGCCCAATCTAATCATTTCCTGCTGTCAGATCCAGTTAAAGAAAACAGACAGGGAATCAGAAGATGGTAAACAGTTTGGTCTGCTGAGCCTAGGGTCATCGGGGCTCAGCTGATCTCATCCTTCCCCTACTTCTCATCTCTGCCCAGCAATTACCGCAAGCCTGCCACAAGATGGGCATCCCAGCTACATGCCTAGCATCTGAATCAACTGGGGTCAGCTCTGCCACCTCCCTGGAAAAGTGGGGTCCCTGGCCAGGAGCCACTCTTCAAGGGCATGGCTTATGGGCTGGCACTGGTCCCCAGGCCAGGTTATGCCCATCCCTCATGTATCATATGAGAAAAGGGCAGTCCTATGACCCTGGTGCCCACACCACATGCTGCTGGAGAAGCTTAAATTAGTAAAATTTTGGACAAAATCTTGGTGCAAGCATGAGGGATCAGGGATTGGCAACCTTGAGGGGAAGAGGCTTAGGACACCTGACTTCTTGAGGTCACTCACAAGTGTCAGAACAGAGAAGAAAGAAGCCTGGATTCAGAGATAGAATCTGGCCTTTTAGCTCAGCTCAGCCACTCCCTCCAGAATTTCAGCCTTGGGTAGTTCATATTGAATGAGCACTGGGCCCAGCCCCATGAGAGGCACCTTCTCACACTTGGGGCTCATTGGATCCACAACAGGAAGCCAGGAAGTATGCATTGCTACCCTCCATCTTCCTGAAGAGACAACAGTCTCCAAGTGGAACTGAGGCTGCGAGAGGTGGTGAGCCCATCGAGATAACGCTTGTAAGATCAGTGTGTTGGCTGTGAACCCCAAAGGGGAAACCACAAAACCACAGAAATGGGAATCAGAGCACGGGGTGGGAGTGCGCCCTGACGGGAAGCAGATATCAGAAAACTCTGGGTTTGAGAAGAGCCCTCCATGGGCTAGCCATTCAGGTGATGTGGATACACAGTTCAAATGAACAACTGCTCGCTTGCCAGAAGCAAAGGCATACAGAGGCTGCCTGAATATGAACACACACGCACACAGGCATGCACTCACGCACGCACAGATGCACACGCAGGCACCCACGCGCACCTAACACCATGTAACTCTGTCAGACTAATTTGCCTAACCAAGGAAGCCAGTCGGTGGTGGCACATGCCTTTAATCCCAGCACTCAGGAGGCAGAGGCAGGCGGATCTCTGTGAGTTCGAGACCAGTCTGGGCTACAGAGCGAGATCCAGGACAGGCACCAAAATTACACAGGGAAACCCTGTCTTGAAAAACCAAACAAAAAGAATCTGTAGGAATCTGACTCGAGGTCCTCACTCCTCCCTCTCTTGTCTCCTGGGCGTCTACAAAAGCCACCCATGACCTCCTAAGCATTGTGATTAGGAGGGACATCGGACACCCGAGGGCTCAGCAAGAGAGTGAAGTGGGCTCCAACGCAAGGAATGCGGTGCTCAAGCATAACCTCCAGGGACTCCAAACTCACCCAAGAACAGCGAGAGGAGAGTTCAACTACTCCAAGTCAAGAGGAAAAAGGAGCCTCAGCTGCGGCAAGACACAGGAGCATGGCAGAAGCCACGCTGGTTTAAAGCAGTGACGCCACCTTCTGTCGTACCCCAACATGGACACTCTACTCCAAACCACAGGATCCAGAAACACCAGTTCCACACCAAAGTCAGCTGCCTCTGTCACACTGTCCCTTCCTGCCTATCCCTTCCACTGGAGGGAGCTCAGCAGAACACTCCATTTCCTTTCTCTGCATGGCTGTGGCTGTGACCTCTCATTGACTCCTCTGTGATTCCTTGTTTCTCTGTGAAGGCCACTTGGCCATGACGATGTCTTCCGTGCAGGACCCTTACACAGAGACCACACTCTGCCCCTGGCCACACCATTTTTTTTTCCCCAGACTCAAATATGAAGTCTTCAGCACGCTGCTGCCTTCCAAGAATTATAGCCTTTAAATCATAAAAATCAGCACAAGGCCACAGCCAGGGACCACCCTCCTAAGCCGGCCCCTGCAGTGTCCTCACAGCCCGGCTGTATATCATCATGCCATCTAGCTCCCCAACACCCTGACCTTTTCCTTCCCATCTCCCTAGGCCTTTCCACAGATGAAGAATGTGACCTTGAGGAAGTCTCCATCCCTCTGAAGCTCAGATTTTGTGGCCTTAGTGATAGGAGTTATGTGAGCGATGTTACGGTTCTTCAACCTTCAAGGGTGGAAGAAATCAACCCCCTTGCATGTACTTGTTACGTGTTAACTAAGAAGATACACAAAGAGAAAAAGGCACTGTGAATTTACTAGTGGCTTCAACTGAATCTGTTTTATTTAACATCACATGAAAGGTGTTAAAACAGTAGTTCTCACCTTATCGGTGGCTTCATATCAGCAGTTTCAGTTACCCTAGCTGGGAAGGCCTGTTGTGGTCTGAACATGAAGTATACCACTCTAGGCTCATGTATTCAAACATCCCCCTACGGCCAGCCAGCCAGCCAGTGCTGTTTTGGAAGCTTGTAAACCTCTTGGAATTGGAGCCTCACTGGAGGAAGTAGGTCCCTGGGGAAAGATCTTGAGATTTTTGGAGCCCACTTTCTGTCCTAGACTATGGAGACGATGTAGCAGATGCCTAAGGCTCCTGACTCCGTGCCTTTCCCTGTCATGATGGACTGCATGTTTTCTTAAACTCTCAACCAACAGAAACTCTTCCTCCCTCAACACGATTCTTGCCAGGCATGTGATCACAGCAATAACCACTCCAAGGTCTTAAAATATTAAATGGAGGATTTCAGAGATAAACAATTTATATGTTTTTAGATGGTGTGTTATTCTGCTGAACACACACCCAGGATGTGATTCATTCCTTTGTCCAAAGCATCCATGCCATACCTCTGTCTGCTCTATTAGTCACTCAGGAGCCATCATGGTATCCAATTTGCTGCCCTAGTATTGACCTGGTTATATGTTCAAGAGATTTTTTTTTCCAGTTAATAATGGACTTGAAAATACAAAAGCATCAATACAGATAACTCAAATACACCAAAAAGAAGGCTGGGTGGGGGGTCTCTTTTAAGTGAAAATATAAAAGTGGTTGACATAAAAGAAAGGAAAAAAAATCAGGGCCGGGTCTCAAAAAACCAAAAAAAAAGGGGGGGGGAGTCATATTGAGGTTGCTAAGATCAGTGGCAAGTTCTTAATCTGTTACCTTACATAATATATAAATTAAACTTGATGTAAGTGCATGTATATAGAAAAAAGCAGAATATAGGTAGGGTTTGGTACTAACCGAGATTCCAGGCCTCAACTTGAGGTTTTAGACCACATCTCATGTGGATAAAGAAGTCCAGTGGGGACTGAGGATGCAGCTCAGTGGTAGAGAGCTTGCCTCGCTACACAGGCCCTAGCTTGAATCCCCAGTGCCCTAAGAAGAGGACCATTAGTGCACACATGAGTGAGGTTTACTGTTTACTTCTTTCCAAGCAATGATTGGTACGTGTGGACTTTCAGATCCAAGCTAGTAATTCCATGGGTCTGCTGCCTACAGACAGGACAACCTCTAAAGACCTTTCAATGTCCTTAATTCAACCAAGATTTACAGAGAATGTGCTATGAAAGGTAGCTACGGAGACAAATAAAATCCAAGAGAATAAAATAATGACTACTTTGGTAACTGGTAGAAACTGTCATAAAAAATAATGAGGCAGTGTGTGGGCTCCTTTAGGAAGAGTGGTCAAAGGAGGCTTATCCAGGTGAATGAGATCTGGTCACATGAGCTGGAAGATGACAAGGCACCAGTTATGGGAAAAGAGTTGAGGGGACACTTTCTAGGCAGAAACAACCTCCCCAAAGGCTTTGAGGCAGGGCCAGCATGGTCTGTTTAAAGACCTTTACGGCTGAGGACGTAAAGAGGGTAAACTGCAGTAGATAGAACAGTTCTGTTGGTTTTCTCAAGTACGCAGCATCCAAATGGATAAAAGGATGAAAATCAGAGATAACTATGCAAGAGATAAGCAGTTAGGAATCATCAGCGTGGAGGTGTTCCAAACTGAGGAGGTGGGAGGAAAAGAAGAGGAACCTCTAACCAAATCCTTACATGCATCACCACTGAGCTAGGGTCCAGGACAAAGCAGGCAAGGGATTAGGAGCCACAGAGAAGCAGGTCCTGGTGGTATCATAAAGCCCAGAAGAGAAAGGAATTGACAAAGCAGGGAGGGCCTACTACTGAAGGTGGAGAAGATAAGGCGAGCTGGACACACAGCCACTGATGTGACAACACAGATAATTGCCATAGATTTCACATGTGTCCCCCAAATCCTCTATTTATCTGTTTCACAGTGGTGAATCACTCTGGAGTCCATTGTGACCTGAAACTCACTACATAGCCCAGGCAAGCCTTGCCTTTTTGAGCAATCCTCCTACCTCCCTCTACCAAGTGCTGGTATTACGGGCATGCGCCTCCTCTTGCCCCCCACTCCCCACTGTTGAAGTGTATATTGAAACCTTACTCTTGATGTCATGGCATTAGGAGCCCTCTTGAAGGGGATTAGCATCTTTATAAGAAGAACCCCAGAGAGGTTTTTCACCCTTCTACCACCTGAGGTTATAGTGACCAGGAACCTAGAAGCGGGCCCTCACCAAACACTGTATGTATTCCTGCCTTGATCTTAAATTCCCTGGGTGTCAGCCCCACAAGAAATGCATTTCTGCTATGTATTATGTATAAACACTGGATCTATGGCATTCTATTATGGCAGTCTGAAAAGACTAAGAGGGATTCAAAGAGAGGCCTAGGTATAGCTGTTGGTGCGGAGACCACTGGGATGAGACGAAGGACCAGAGGGTAAAGAATTGAGAACAACAAGTGAAGGCAATCATTTCTAGACTCTGGATGTCAAGAGGAACACTGAAAAGGAACATAAGAGGGAAGAAAGGTAGATTATTATTCAGCAAGGACTCTTTCCTCAAGTTCCACAGATGGGCTATATTTCCCACCTATGAATGAGGGGCTTGACCCAGTGACTCAACATGGCTTAATGGGAGTCCAGATGTGCCCAGAACAGGGGTTTAAAATTAACTGACTAGGTTTGTGCCTTCCTCATCACGGCTTTCCTTATGAGAATAGACGTTGGGCAGCCTCTGGATGAAGGACGATAAACATCGTTCACAACCTATAACTGGGGTCCCACTCAGATATGGGGAACCCTAGACTACACATAAACCCCCAACAAAAAGAAACAAAAAAATAGCCCACAAAGTCTGTTGTGTGCTACCGTGGTTGTTTGTTATGAAGCATTACTGTGAGTATAGTGACCAAGACAAGGGTACATACGCTACTAGGTAGTGTTGTCTTAGGATAAGTGATAGTAAAGTATATTCTTACACTAATGAGAATGATGCACTAAAACAAGAGAGGGTTCTGATGTCTGGGGGAGAGGAAATAGATTTGGGAGGGCAATGCCCATGAACAAAGAAGATGAAAATTCTGGGGAGAAGTGAGAGATTGGCTCTAGGTACTTTCTCCATCATAATCAGCAGAAGGGAAGAAAGCTGGATGTGGATATCAAGAATGTAAAGGTTTGGCGGAGGAAAGATGAGTAATTCAGCTTAGATAGGCTCAAATTACTCAATGAACAAGAACAATAAAGTTCCTCAATGGAGACTGTTGGTAGTAGTGGTGAGGGGGTGTCTCATTGCCTGCTGTTTGCCTTTCCCTAAATGTCTTTCTAATTTTCTCCACTGATCTAAATTCTACACTCTCCTTCTCCCAGAAAGCCTCTCCTGACTACTCTACTCTACCAGAATGCCTCCTTTTCCCTTACAGCATCTGTTACTTCCTCCTGGTCCAGCACTTAATGAGCGCTCTTGGCTGCCCCTTCTGCTGGACTTGAGCTTGAGAGACATGGGAGTCATTGGCTTGTCATTCACTTCTTTAGATGCCCCCCAGTGCCACCCCCATGCACACAACAATGACATGGTGATGATCTCACAGAGGATGCATCATTGTCATTTATTAACCAACTCAAGAAGAAAAAGTGGTTATCTGTCACTGTTTCCTCTTACAGAATAGCTACTTTGGACCAAAACAATTCAAGCAAGCCCAGCCTTTAGAAGTTAGCCACCAGAACTACTGCTTCTGGGAACAGACATATTTGGGGGTTAGCTTATTTTTTTCCCCCTCACTTCTTGTTCCAATATCCCTGAAGCCTAGTCCATTTGCTTTTCTTGACTGCTTCAAAAATTCTTTCATCAATTCTGCCTTGGACATTCTGACATCTTCCCTGGAGAAGGGGGAGGGCTGCTCCTCAGATTTTCTTCAATGCCATTGCTCAAAGGGTTTCCTGTCTTATTTTTAATGGAACCAAAAGCACCCTAACTGACAGTGATGCTACACAGCCTGTATTTCATGCAAGGGGTCCCAGAAATAACAAGCAACTGGGTTCTCACTCCATCCCAAAGGTACAGATCTCATTTATGGCTGAGAGAGCAAAGGAAACTTGTCAAGGGCCCTGCTAGCGTGAGGCAGGGTAGCTGAGTGAACTTTACAGATTCAGTTAACAATTTCAGAAGGTCCTGTCTCACCATCCTTACAACTCAACAAAGTTCTGAGTGGAGGAAGCAGGACTGGTCCAGAGAATGCTACTGCTTGGCAACCGGGGCACAGCAGGTAGACTTATCAGATGAGGCTAATCCCTTCCTCATCCCCTCGATGGCTATGGTACACTGTCCCAATTTCTTATCATTTCCAGACACTAGAATTATCAAACCTGTCCCTCCTCCTCTCAGTGTCCCATGAGAGGCCTGACAGTTCAGGGGAAGGCTGAATGAGGGTCCTCATGTAATTTCCTAGAAGCACCATACTCTCCCATTATAGTAAAACACACACACACACACACACACACACACACACACACACACACACACACAC
>CABHPR010105051.1:0-37310 GCA_902168415.1 Peromyscus melanophrys
TGTGTGTGTGTGTGTGTGTGTGTGTGTGTGTGTGTGTGTGTGTACGTGTGTACTCCTGCATATGTGCCATGAAGCTCCAATAGAAGTCAGAAGTCTCTCATTTTACCATGTGAGACTCACAGATCATACTTGTGTCATTAGGCTCAATGGCAAGGGCTTTAACTTGACTGCCCACTTGCTAGCTTCTTATTGTCAGATATTTAAGATACATCTAAGGTGACATGATAATACTTGTGTTAGAAAATAAGCTGTACTTATTCAACCAAATATCTACTTTAAAGAAAAAGAAGCAGACCAAGAGAATCAGATTAATTCCAGTTCACATAATTAATTTGGATCAGAATCAGGGTCACCTGTTTATTCAATTGTATCATGCTGGTGCTTTGTTTAATGAAATCCTACTTATATTTAAGTTAATGAAAAGTGTTACTACTTACTCTAAAACTTCCCAGAAAAAGCAAATAATTACACTGTCGCTATAAAAATTTAAGTGTTGAAAGTAATGGCGACTGTAACTGCTTTCATGTAGTCATAAATCCATGTATAGGCGTCAGAGTATTTCACTATACACATAAACATACATAATTAAATTAATTAATTTTAAAATGCTGTTGGTATGGAAGCAGAGATCAGAATAGTGTTGTACGGAAGATGAGATTGAATCTCTAATGGTCAATGACCAATTCGACAAAACATCTGTGTCTAGCTAGTATCACTAACAAATCATATTGGAATTGAATGATCATCTAAAACTATTGATAAATAAATATAATGAAGATAATAATGAAGCAAATACATTATAATAATGACATATAAAATGATTGGAGAGATTGCTCAGCAGATGACAGCATGTACATCTTTTGCCAAAGACCCAAGTTTGAGATCTAAAAACCACATCCAGCAGCTTACAATTGCCTGTAATTCCAGCTCTTACCTAGGGCAATCCAATCCCTTTGTCCTTCACAGGAAACATGGTGTACACATACATGCCTACACACAGAGACACATAACTGTAAAAAAGTTAAAATATGTTTTTGATAGACAAACTGGGATGTTGCTTACCAAAATGCTATGGGGTTGGATTCACTTGGGTGTCTCTGAACTCATTTTGTATGTTACCAACTTTTTTCAGTTTTATACAATGTGCATGTTGTATACACATGAGCACAAACATCCTGTTCCTATGGCTTCATTTTTTTAATGAAATCACATGGCTAAATTTCCCTTCCTTTACATCTATAAGAGCTATTTGCAGTTCATTACAGGGCACTCAAGACACATGTATTTCCTATATTTGGAAACATGAAAGCCTTCATTTCCTCTCCTGGCTTTCTACCAACAATCTTCACTGATCAGCCAGAGTAAGATTCTAGCAGAAGCTGAAGTTGACTTCTATGAAGTAAGTGCCTATCCCCGAGAAAGTGACAAAGAGAGCAAAAACAACTGGCTTCCTGGCATGCAGACATCTAATTTGGAAAGTGCTACAGTCAGCAGAGAACTCAGCTGCATTAATAGAAATTGTCAAAGACAAAGGTAATACGTGAAGTTACCTAAACTATCCAGGAAACACATACACTCAAACCTACATTTAAGCAAAAATTCTAATAAACTATCTGAGCTTTTATACTCCCAACACTGTTAGGCCTAGTAATTGGCTTTTAGAAAAAGATGCAAAAAATGTGCATTTTAAAAACCTATCAAAGAATCACTATATTCCACTAAAGTAAGATAAATAAATAGATGAAGAAAATGTTTCTCTGAGGGTTCTTTCTACCTATGTAAGGTAAAGAATGATTGCATCTAACTGAAGGCTCTTGAAGCTGTGAAAATCATTTGAGTAGGTAATGGGCACACATACAATTCATTCATCATTTGTATATGCCTTAGTTTTCCCAAATTATAATCCATCCTGTATTATTAAAAGATGCATATAGATATCTTGCTTGACAGAATCTTTGAGGTTAATTTTTAAAGCACTGAAACAATTCTACCCAGATTATTGAAAAGCATTCTTTCATTTCTGGCAATATATGTTAACTATAGATACTCAGCAAGTCATACAGCCTCTTAAAATGTCAATTTTTATGGAGACATAAATAGTACACTCATAAACATTCATAGGATCGCAAAGATTGCATTTTCGCAGTCTTTTTTCTCTATTCAACAGATATCCATTGAGTTTTTACCACATGCCATGCATTACTGTAAGCAGCATGGAAATAAATGTGAATGTGAAATAATTTTCACCCTCTATTGAAAGGTACCATTGTTAAGTAATAAGTTAATATGCTTTATCTATCTGAATATAATAAAGAATTTTCAAATTAAATGTACCCAACATTCTTCACAGTGGGCAGATACAAACAGCTCATGGCCTGAGGACGTGACTCAATGTTAGCATGTTTATCAAGCATGTTCCAGTAATGGGAACAACACACAATCATGGCAAATGATAACTTACCTAGAGACTTGAAAACTTTTTTTTTTATTTTAATATACAATTCAACTTTACATATCAGCCATAGATTCCCCCGTTCTCCCTCCTCCCGTCCCGCCCGCCCCCCCCCCCCCCACCCGCCCTCCCGGAGGCTACCTGGAAAACAGGACCCCAAGAAAGACATGGGGATCGCCCAATGACGGAGACTTGAAAACTTTTAAAATCATGATTATTTATTTATTTGGTTATGGTGGTAAATTCCATGGCTGAGTTTGGGAGGTCAGAGACCAACGTAGATGAGCCAGCTATTGGCTTTTAACATGAGAATTTGGGGGATCAAATTTAGACCTCTGGTCTAGGTGGCAGGTATCTTGGCCCACTGAGTCTTCTTATTGGCCTCAGAAACATTTTCATTATCATTCTAATTGTGAGTATTGTGAGACACCTGTCAGAATATATTCAAACTCATGTACCACATAAATAAGAAATCTACAGTGATTTTATAATTGGCAAAATCTTTAAAAAAAGATTAGATGAATATAGTATGTGCCAACAATCTTCATTGAAGAAAACATGATCTGCCCAACAAATATTTTCTGGAAAACTGAGTATCAATATCAATACAAGACAGAAACTAGACCTCTACCCCTCATCCTGTACAAAATTCAGATGATAAATGGATCTAGGTCATTAATATAAGGCCTGAAAATTTTATATTTTTAAGAAAATAAGAGAAACATTTCAACATTTATTGATAGATGGGACTATCTGAAGATTCCATTTGCTCATCCATTTGTTCAAGTAAAATAATAAAAATCCACAAATTTAATCCAATCAATGCTTTAATGCAGCAAAAGGGAAAATTTATAGAATCAAGAGACAGATTACCCAAATGGTATAAATTCTTTAACAATAACTCATCTTACAGGGAATTAACATCTAAACTAAATATAGAACAAAAATACTAAAGAATGTGTAATCCAATTAACAAATGGGCAAATTAGTTCAACAGACATTATTTAAAAGAAAAAATATGCATCATCAATGAACACATGAGACATCTATGGCCAATAACAAATTTAGTCATCAGACAAGTGCAAACCAAAATGAAGTTGAGGTTCTATCTCACCACAATGAGAATGTTTATCATCAATAAGAACGAACGGTCATTGCTGACAGTGTACAGGGGAAGAAGATGTTGAAACACTAAAGAAATCACCATTAAAGGCTCTAAAAAAGCTAAAAATCTATGTATATTATTCCCAGAAATATACTTAAAGAAATCAAAGTCAACATACAATGGAGATACGTTTAATGTGACACAGTTTCCAGTACCATGTCTTGGAATCCACATAGGTGTCAATCAGTGGATAAAGGGATAAAGGAATTTGAAGTACTTTAGCACAATGGAGTACTCTCTTTAAAAAAATGAAATCGGTCATTTTCTAGAAAAGGGATGGTGTTGAAGTCTATAACTTCAAATGAAAAAATCAAAACTTGTACAAGTATGCTATTTATTTCATATATATATATACATATATAAGAAAAAATTTAAATTTTAATAGAAGCCAACTAGGAAAAACAGGAGGAAGAGAAAAATGGAGAGATGAGGGACACATGCATGGGAATATCCTAGTGAATCCATTATTTTGTGCAATTCATTTATGCTAATGATATAATGTCAGAAATCAATACCACATGCCCAATTCAAGTCTCCTGGAGGAAAGGTTTTGAAAGGTATTCATAAAATATTCATAGAATTTCAGAAAGAGATACCTCCTTTCATCTCTTTCTGTAATCCCAAATATATTCAGCAGACAAATATATACAAAATTAAATGACTACACTTGCTTCTAACTTATTGTACCATTTTCAGTTTTTCCAACAATCAGTTCCCTTCTCAGTATATGACATGCAGCCTAATGGTGGATATTTCATTTTGCTCTCCATGCGCGTTTTCCAGACTACTTTGGCAGCAATTTTATTTTCAAGTATCTTTTGGCTATACTTACAGAGTTCTTTCTGGAATTTCTAGATTTTTCCTCATTTTAAAATAATTTCTTTGTTATTATCAACTTATTCAAGTCCTGTAAATACCCTGGCAGGAGTCACTAACTCAACTTTTTCCTGTTTTTCTCTGAATTTGTTACATTTCTATTTTTTTCCTAGTGATATGACTTTTCAATTAAAAATTTAACAATTTATTGTTAATATTAGATGGAGTCTAATTTTTCATTTTGTTTCTTTGTTATTATTACTTTCTGTCACTACTCTAAAAGAACTTTTGAATATTCCCGAATCACAAAGATATTCTTAGATATTTTCCTTCCAAATATTTCAGTTGAAATTTAGGTTGAGTGATCTAGAGAATTCCTAATTATTTTGCATACTGTTACATAAATGTCATCAATCTGCAATATCTACTTACTTTAATATATGTTGAAGAAACAAAATAAAATTAGATTACACTGGAACCTTTGATGATAATTGAAGGGTTCAGTTACCCTCAAAGTGTCAATTATCATCAAAGGTTTCAGTGAGTGTGAACTTGCCACTGACTTATTCTGTTCCACTAGGTTATCTCAAATTATTATGCCACTGACATGCTTGATTGTATAGCCCACCTCAATTCTAAAATATAGGTGTGTTTTGCAAACAAACTCTGTTCTCACACAAGATTGCTATCGATAGTTTAAATGCTTTGCATGTTCATGTGCAGTTTTACACGTAGTTTACCTACTTCTAAAACAAATAGCAATTTTATAATTTTGACAACACTTTTTGGAAATCAAATTGTAGAGAATGCATATATTCATCTTAATTTTTATAATATTTCCAAAGATGAAGTTTTATATCTCTGAAGGTAATTTTAATACACCAGCATTCTGCCAGAATAGTGACTACAATTATTTACATGAGCCCACTACCAATGTAATGTCTTGCTACAGCTTGACATATGTTTTAAAACAGTGCCCATTAAGCCCATAGCCAGACTGGGCCCTCCACATTGTTTACTTTGGCTTGAGAGGTGCTTGTCCCAATTTGTCACAGGCCACATTGCTCTGTGTTTTCTTACAACCATTTGTTCTGTATATATATAAGCTCCTGTCACTGACAACATGAAACTTAGAAACCCTGTGTGTTAGCTCTTTTGGAGCTGACCATTCCATAATAGTATGAAAAGAGTTTCTATTTCCTTCAAGTTGCTTCAACTTCAAATGTTAGCCTCTCTTCCACTTTTCATTTTTTGAAAATACTTCTTTTCTTGTGTAACATATTCTAATTACAGTTTTCCCTCCCTCTACTCCCCCCAACTTCCTCTTCACCTCCCTTCCCACCCAGCTCCACCCTTCCTCTATCTCTTATTAGAAAACAACAAGAATTCTAAGAGATAAAAGAGAAAAGAATATGTATTTATAAACAACACAAACCCAAAAAAAAAATAGGAAAAGCCCAGACACAATACCATGACATAAGGAACCTCAAAAGATGCCAGTGAGTTTTTGTTTTTGTTGGCCATCTGCTGCTGGGCATGGGGCCTACACTTAAGAGTAGTTTTTTTTCCCTAGTGAGACTCCTTTAGAGAAAACTAAATTTTCACCAGCAAGTGGTTATCAAATAGAGATTGTTCTAGGTTAGGGATGGGGGCATTTGCCCACTTCTCATTTTAACTCTAGGACCCCAACTGGTGCAGACCGGTGAAGGCCCTGAACGTACTGCCTCAGTTTTTATGAGTTCATAAGTGCTTTGATCTCGTGGTTTTAGAGGGGTTTATTTTCTTGGTGTCCTCTAACCATGCTGGATCTTAACACTCTTCCCATCTACTTTTCCCAGGGTTCCCTGAAATGACTTGATAAAAACATTCTGTTTTGGGCTGAGTGTTCCAAGGTCTCTCACTCTCTGCTTGAGGTCTGGCTGTGAGTCTCTGTGTTTGTTCCCATCTGCTGATCATTTGCCATTCTTTTACAACCCGGAAAAACCTTTGCATGTCTTTAAGTGAAAATGGAATTTTCTTTCCTTGATGTATTGATTTTAAACAATCACAAAAACTTGCAAGTTTTCTAGGTTACTTGCTCTTTCAGATCTGTATAATATGGTAATTTAATAGTTGGTTTACATGGTCTTATGGTGACTGTTATCTTCAATATTGTATGAAATCAAAAATACAAAAATTACACATATATTATCATATTACATCAACCTAAATTAAATAAACACTGTATTGTTTCTCATCCAGAGTTGAATTTTACTCCCACACAAAATATTTGCTCACATTTTGTGTTGTCCCAATTTGAGAAATGGTGAGGTTTGCTACTGGCATCTAGTGGACAGAAACCAACAAGGTCATTAAATATCTACATACCTGTGATATAGAGGATAGCTCCAAACAACGAATAATTTTTTTCTCATAAATCAGTAGTTCAAATAACTTAATGCATTCTACACCTGTCTTTCAATTGTATTAGATATAATTATTTTAAGTTCTTTATTCAAATCTCTGTGCCTTGTAATGATCATGAAATTTATAAATATATTGAGGCATTTATTTGTCCCTAATCTCATTCACCAGATTCCCACCTTAAAGATAACCAGTGTCCTAAAGTTAATGTACAGGTAACCCTGAATGCTTATATAGTTTATTTTATATTTGTCAACAAAATGTTCTGTATATTTTCATCTTCCCTACATGTAAGCATCTATAACCATATCTTTTGACACCTACTATGTTCTTAAGGTTTATTACCTTCAATAGTCACACCATGCATCCATGTCATTGGTTAGACATCACTTATAATAATGGACAAATGGTTGGTTTACATTTTTCCCCAAGACATATAGTATTGTGATGTATTTTCTTGTTAAATATTATTCCTTTTATGTCACAAATAATGCCATGTAGTTAGAGGCATGACCAGGGTACTTGATTAAATAATTTCTCAAAAAATTGAGTTTACCACCAATAGATGATTAAGACCCTTAAAATATGTTTTTGTTTCTAATAGAATTTCTGCAGCTGCATCTAAGTTAAAATGAGTCCATTCTGTGCGGAGAGTGAGAGACTTTGGAACATTCAGTCCTAAATGGGATATCTCTATCTAATCCCTCCCCTTGGGGCTCAGGAAACTCTGAAGAGGAGGAGGCAGAAAGATTGTAAGAGACGCTGGAGATAGAAGACACCAGGAAACAAGGCCTTATAGACACAACCGTACTGAAGTATGTATGAACTCACAGAGACTGTGGCAGTATGCACAAGGCCTGCACAGGTCTGCACCAGATGATTTTCTAATGCTGATAAAGGCATTAGACACAAGACCTCATCCCTAGCCTAAAATCCCCTAACCTAAAATCTATCTCCACTTGACAACTGCTCATAAAGGAAAAATTTGTTTTCTCCAACAGAGAGTCTCATTGAGTATAAAAAACTCATTTAAGGACATACCCTATGCTCAGCTGTAGATAGCCAACGCAAAAGGACTCAGTGGTATTTTTGGAGGAATATTGTCTCATAATTCTTTTCCAGGGTTTGTTTTTCACTCCAGATATTTTGCTTGTATATTACATTTGCCAGTTTTGTTTTTATGGGTTTTCTGTATGTAGACAAATTTCTAAACAGTCTTATTAAATAAGAAACACAGAACCAAATACAGAGGTAATAGCCAAAGAGGTCAGACAACTAGCGAAGAGCCAAGACTAGCCTTATCTTACCACCTCGCCACAACTTCCCCACAGAGCTTCTTCCCATCTAACCTGTGTATTTATTGACTTTCTGTTCTGCCATCTCATTGGCTCTGAGCCCAGCCACATGACTTCCTTGTCACTGCCTGTCTATACAGACCTCTAGGTCTCTATGATTGCTACTAGGATTACAGGCTCACGTCACCATGCTTGGCTGTTTCCTTGACCACACAGAGACTCTGCCTGCCATGTGATCTGATTAAGGGCATGGGCTACCACCGCTGGACTTATGCTTATGGCTAGCTGTGTGACCTCGCCATGTGACCTCTGATCTCCAGGCAAACTTTATTTAATTAACATACAAATAAAATCACATTTCAGCACAATTAAAATATCACACATCTGTGTGTAAATGTGTGTGTCTCAGTGTCTATCTGTGTTTCTTCTGCATTTTTGGCACATTTTTTGTTTGTTTTGCCCTATTTATTCTGGTTGTTTGTTTTTATCTTATTTTGCCATAATTTATTTTAATCATCATCATTATCGTTAGTTTATATGCCTGTTTATTTTCTAATGAAAGAGAAAAAGTGTGTGGATTAGGTTTGTGGGAAAGCAGGGAGAATCTGTGAGGAACTGGAGGAGGGGAATCTTCAATAATGCATGAAAGAAAATCTATTTTCAATTAAAAGGGGGATAGAAAAATGAATCCATTATGTATAAAGGTGAGTTTTAATATTATTGCTTTGTCTTCATCAGAATAGGGAAATTCATATACAGATAGGGAAGACTGACTGGTGGAGAGATGCAATTATTTCAGTGATATATTTTCAAATGGTAAGGAGTGCCAAGAATGGTCCAGAGATACCAGAGTGATGAGACCAAAGAGGGAGCAATTCTTCCTCAGAGGATCTGTGAATTACTTGTCATATTCATTGAATTTAGATTTCTGTCCTTTAGCAGTGAGACAGAATAAATTGATGTCCATGGCCATTCTGTTGGTGCAAATCTATGAGAGTACGTTTAGAAATCAGGTCTGTACAGACATAAGATCTACTAACCTAGGAATCAGATTGAAGAGTGGCGTAGCTATACCACAGGGCTTCTGCACCTTACATAATTAGCTTATGGAGATTTCTTCAGAATCTCATCGCCTTTGTTTCATCAATTGATATTTGTAAATCTGATGGGTAAGAAACAGTATCTCATTGTCTCCATTCACTTTCTAGGATTATTAGAGAAGTGAGTAACTTCATATAATTTTGATTTATTGACTTCTGGTATAAAAATTATTAATTTCATGCTATTCGGATTTTTCTGTGGAAAACTGGCAGGAATTTTCTTTAAAACCTAATACGTGGGGTAACATAACACATGTGGAACACTTTGTCTAAGATATTATAAATATCATTTCAAAGAGTATAATTTACTTTTATCATTTTATATTGTACTTTCAATTGGAGTTATTTATTTTGTATGTCAGTCTAATTTCATGGTTTATTTTTATTTCTGTGAAGTAAACTATTTCCATAAAGCTGTTTGCCCACATGTTATTTTAAATGTTTGATACATATATTTTAATATTTTTAATGAAGAGTTTATTTTTGTTCATAACATTATGTAAATATACACTTTTTCCAATAGAAGAATCAATATCACTTTCATCATTTATTGAGCAATATGTTTTCATCTCATTTGACTTTAATATGACCTTTGACCTATGCTTTTTTATGGCTCTTATTTAAAATTTTATATTTGACTCCAATGACCCATTTGTATTTTAATACCCATTTATCACATAGTCTCAGAAGATATAATTTTGAAATAGTTTTAATATATTGGAGGTCTGGTGCTCAATTTTGTTAGTCTTCACATAGACATTCTTAGCCTTTTAACCTTCCAGAAAAATTTTAAGATCAACTTATAAACCTCAACAATCAACACTGGAAAGATTTAAATTCAAATTACATTGAGCTTACAATTTATTATTATTTGAGATATTTATAGTATTAAGTCACATTAGTCCAACCTTGAAATACTTCCCCAGAGCCTTAAACTGGTTCTTTCTTATTAGATACAGTAATTTATTCAAATTTCACTTGCTGCTAATGGTATCTGGGAACATTCTGATTTGTTTATTTATTCCCAGAATTTTGATTAACCTCTCTTATTACTGATAGCATATACATATTGTGAGACTCTTAAGTAAGTTAAATTTTGTATTTAAATTACAACAGTTTTTATCTCTTTTATTCTCAAGAGTCAAATTAACCTTTACATTGTGCAAGGTCCTGAAAAAACGTTCAGTACTAAACATGGCTGCAAGTGTGTTTGCTGTGTATGATTTAAATGGTACACTTGCAAAATGTCAGTACTTTTTTTTACAAAGGCAAATATATTTCTTTTTACTTAAAATTTGCTAAATCTTTATTATGAAAATCAGTTCTAATAGTTATCACCAAATCATGGCTGAGTGATGATTAATAACATGCCAAATACGTCCACTATTTTATAAATATTGTTAATGGCAGGGTCCATGTATTAGTCTTTTATAAAAAAATCTATGCTTCTGATATTTTCATTTACGTAATATTTTCTACATGAAACTTGGATTGCTTCCAAATGTGGTTTTAAACATGTGCCACTAATTTTAAAGTTAATAACATACATAACATGTAAGAACTGTGATTATGAATGTTTATGTACTTAATGACAATATTTTATGATATTTATTTAATCAGATTGTTAAATATTTGGGAAGGTATAAAATGGCTGAAGCATATGTAAGAATTCATAGGGAATGAAACATTAGAAGAGAGATGAAATTGATTAAGTAACCAAAAGGTAATTTTATGGTAATGGATCCTGGCAGAGAATACTAAAATAAGTGAAAAGGCTTTGTGCAAGAAATCATAAAACATAGACACTGGTGGAAGACATACAAGATTATGAGACAGGAAGGTTAACATAAATTAAGTGCACTAATATTCTTATTAACATATCCTTAGACTGACTACAAAGGCAGAGATTTGGATGAATAGAGCTAGTCCTCTGCTTATCTTGGAAGTTCATATCAAAAACAAAAGTGTCCACCTTTGTCTTTCTACACTATTCTATAAAGTACTGGAAGCAACACACACACACACACACACACACACACACACACACACAATTAATTTTTCCCATTATTGTATACCTACATTACACTTCACAGAGAAACTCAAGCAAAGTAAGGCCAGATGGTGATATAATTAAGTGTAAGTGTAATAAGTATGAATGAAAGAATAGCTACTGCAATTTTGCATCTCAGAGTCACTTCACTGCATGGGAAACAGAAACGTTGCTTTTTAAATGGTTTTCTCTTCACATCTACCTGTATATGTTTCCATAATTTCCTACTTTTTATTTTCTATCTTTATCTATCTCTTGAACTCTTTCATGCTTTATCCCCTAAATATATACTGATAACATATAAATTGGCTAAAGGTATTTCTTTTTAAAATAACATTTTTAAGCCTTTAATGAATGTCACATGGTGTATTTTAATCATACTCATTTTCTGTTCCTCCTCAACTCTTCCCAAATTCATCTCCACCCCTCATCCCACCCAACATACTGTTTCATCAATGTCAAGGTTCACTGCAAAATGTCTCTAAAATATTGAATACTTAGCAAATTTATACTTTATTTAAAATTTTTATTTAGATTACTTCAAATGTTCTATAAACTGTTTCCTAGAACAAAATACCATGGAGTGTTGTATAATTAATTTTATGGGGCTCATTTACATGTGACAAAGGAAGTAGCAAAGTAATAATATCATTTATGGGTATTAATACAAAGTATAAATGAAATATTATCTTCTTGGCTTCAACAGGATATTAAAAGAATTGTCTTCATAGTGAAAGAATGTCATTAATCTCAGTACAGATGTGAATTATCTGATGCATTATCTTAATGTTTTAGTAAGAATACAATGGGAATTCCATAGATGTAACATCCTTTTGTAATATTTCCCAAAAAAATGAAATACAAAGGCAACCATCTTCTTAACATAAAAAAGCAAATATTAACATTTCACTTGCTGTCTAAATACATCTAATTCAAATTAAGAACAAAGTTGCAATTATAATTTTGCATTTCTTAGATAAGTTTTATAAATATAAGAGAATATTAACAGATATTAGAGAAGGAAATCCCAATTTTAACATTTGTATGTGACAGTTTTTATAGGAATAATATTAATGGCAAAAAAATTAAGGAACACTCAGCAAAATGACTTCTTTGAGAGAAAAATCTAATGCAGAAACATAATAAGATATCTAAGTATAACTGTAAAATTAATAATTGCTGATTGTAATTTACTCAACATTCACTATCTCTCAAGTATTTTCCTGAATATATTGAATACATTATGTCATCAAGCAGTCATTTTCATATAAATGTAAGGAAAAGGCAGCCCAGAGACATTAATTCATGCCTGAGTCCTACATCTAGAAAACTGACGAGTCTGAATTGTACTCAATGATACCTTACTGCATAGCCTATAGTTTTTTTATTTATTTAATATACATTTTGAAAACTTGCAAATTGCTTAATTTCAATGTGCATTTTTCTTGTTTTGCATTGTTATTATATATAATATTTACAATTTTAATGATTTTCAAATGCACAGTTCAGAGATATTCATGGTCTATTTTATTGAATATATTTAAAAATACTATGCTGAAGTATATTACCAACATAGCCTAAGTGGTTATTATAATTGAATTAATTTGAAAATTTTAGAAAATTAGGTATAGAAATAAAGAATTGTAAAATCTAATGGAACTGGTCAGAAAAAGGAGCTATCAGAAGTGATGCTTTTATTTTGAAGAAAAATTCAAATTACAGTCTTACCTTAAAAGATATAGCTAAACCCAAGCCTGTAGATTACTGAATGGATGCAGAGGCACCCCATTTACATTTTTATGTTGTATAGATTTTTAAGTGCCTAAAGTTTTGGGTGCTAAAAGCACTATAAGAAAGAATTAGAGAATATTAGTATATTCACACAATATATGAGTACTATACACCAATGCCAAATACCTCAACAGACACATATTATGGATGGTTAATAAAATGGATACAAAAAGAAAATATTAAGATAAACTCCAATGTCTCAAAGAAGTGGCTAGGAAAATGATCTCATCTATGCATTTGACATTTAGAATTTAGCATGTATTCATCTCCTTAGCAATTGTTGACCTACTGTGTTTCAGTAACATTTTTAAGCACTGATGGCGCTAATGCATTTATAAATGAAACACTGTGAAGGATCAATTTGAAAATTGACCAGTTGTTACATCACTTGGGATAGGGTAATCTGTAGCTAGAGTTTTCCTGTGTCCAGCCCAGCCCCACACAGTCCAGACAAATCTCTCTCACCCGCTGTCCAGCAGCCTCTTATAAAATAATCATTGAGAGGCTTAATATTATTTATAACTGCTGGACTGTTAGCTCATGCTTATTACTGACTAGCTTTTACACCTAAATTAACCCATAATTCTTATTTTTGTTTAGCCACGTGACAGAACCTTTTCTCAGTTCTGCCTTGACATCCTGCTTCCTCTGTATCTGACTGACAACTCCTGACTCAGCCCTTCCTCTTCCCAGAATTATCTTCATCTGCTTGCCCCGCCTATACTTCTGCCTGGCTACTGGCCAATCAGTGTTTTATTTATCAACCAATCAGAGCAACACATATTCACAACATACAGAATGATATCCCATAGCAGCAATCACAGAAGCAATAATAAAACACTGATGCATATTTTAAGATAGCGTTACATAGAACCCTAATATAAATCACCAATTTCTCACCAAATCAATGTCCAGTGAAACCCACTTTCTTTTACTTTGATGAGAAAAAAAAGTTTGTATATTGATAAAGGGTTGTAGCAATCTTACACCTACAATTAGCCAAGATCCTAACAATTGGAAGATTGTCTGAGTCTTCTGAGTTCTAGAGGAAAGAGCAAGAGGGTATTGAGAATACCACAAGAGATGGTCATGCTGCCCACTGCTGCATCCTAAGAGGGAATAAACATGTGTTGTCAAGCTCTGAATTTGGAAATCATGGAGGTCATACGACAATACAAACTATAGTGTTATGTGACTTTTCCTGGGAGTAGAAACTAATGTCTACTTACTTCAACAACAGAAAAAAAATGGAAATAGTTCTACACACTGTAGATTAGTGAACCAAGGATATTAGTTTAGATTTCTTACAGGAGTTTGCATAATATTTGGATGGATATAACACTCAGAAGGAACTTTCTTTCTCAGGAATTGTTAATTGTCTACAAATGCTTGAAGAAGAGTAGGGCTTCATGAGATCATCCCCCTCCGCTCCAGAACACAAATGGGTCCAATCTTGTGTAAGTCTGCAGGATGTCATTTTAGCTGTTGACAGCTAAAGAGGACAATGGGCAAGGCATACCCAGCAGATAGCATGACACCAGGCATACATGTTCAAAAACAATAGCAATGGTAAGGATGAGGATGGATGCACAAACATAATCCCAAAATGATGCTACACAAGCTCAGTGCAGAGACTGCTCCCTGAAGCAAAGACTGTTCAAAGACTGAAGTCCTATCTGGTCACCATGGTGAGGCTTAGGAAACTCTATTTAATCCCTTCCTATGGGCACTGAGGAAGACACAGGTGTTGGAGTTAACTGAAGTTTAACTAATCCACACGTGAGCACATATGCTGAGTTGTTTTTATTTATAACATTTGCCTGAAAGGGAGACACATAATTTTTGCTAGTGTCTAATTCATAGATGTTTCTAGGTTTCTGAGATGGATCTGTTTGGAGACCAATGTAGTTAGTGCCCACCCCTCAGATCTCAGGCAGCTTGTCTATTCCTCCTCAGATGCCATGCAAGGGACACCAGATTCCTGTTCCAATACTCCTATGCATATACTGATAGTTTACCCTGCTCTTTCCACAAATCATCTCAATGTACATCATTTATTATAGTGAAAAATGGAAAATCATGTTTACTAGTTTTACAGACAAAGAGTGTTTCTTGACTGAGTGCCCAAAACAGAAGAAACGAGACATTTAATTCTTACATGATCCAAGTTCTGATTAAAACTACTTTTTATTGGCCTATTAGTGTGAGGGAAGGAGGGAGGAATAAAGGACCAAGCTGACTTTTTTCTTCCTCTTTTTCAATAATTTGCTCTCTTTATAGTGCCTTAGCTGTGAGATGCAATGTTTTATAACAACTTTGGGAAAACTCTCAAACTACACATGATATTCATAGATGTCTATGCTGATAATACACTGCTTAATTAGTGTACACATTTGGATTTACATAGCACTATCTGTAATTTAATGATGAATATTTTAGAGAGAGAAACATTGCATAGATTTTATGGTAAATAACTGTTTTACATTCTGTAATTAAGTAGAGTAACTACTTTTAATCCTACTCAAGACCATGATTTACTAGGTGATACCTGTGTATTCATTATACATTTCTCCATTATGCCTTCACAAAATAACAAATGAATATCTACATAAGCATTTGATCACTATACTCCCAAAATATATGTGTATAAACATAAAGATACTTGCTTATGTACATGTTTAATTCATGAGACATGTTAAGATATAATATATTTATGTGTATATATAAAATGCAGATTTCAAGTATTTAATTCTGCTTGCAAATATTCAGGTAGACAATTCTTCACTTAGCTAAATTTACTCTGAAGTAATACATATAAACATAACAATTGCATTTAAGGAATAACAATATTTTTATCAACTCAAAATTTTATTATTTCCTTGTGCTGAGAGCATACAAAATCATCACAAGCTACATTATAATATTTAATAGCACATTAAAAAGTCTTATTCTTTAGTTAAGGTGACTTAATACCAGTACCCATGTCCCCATTAACCCTTTCTATTGGCCTCACTTTCTGGTAATCATTATTCTGCTCTCTGAGACTGTGAGATCATCCCCTCTAGACTGAACATATGTGTGTGATAACATGGTCTTTCTTCTGCTCATGGCTTATTCACTAAACATAATGTTTTACAGTTCTATAGCATTGTTGCAGAGAATGGGCTGTTAGCCTTTTTTAGGGCTGAATGTCTGTCTAGGTTGTAATTTATTAATTTGTATGATTAGGTTTGCTGGGGTTTTGAGTAAATGTGTTTGAATCTATGTATTAATTGAAGACAATTTTCGTACATTAACATTGCAGGCAATCTATGAATATGGTATATTTTAAGTTATTTTGGATTGTTTTATCTGCAGAATACTAAGTAGGTCTCAGTATATAGTACATAACCTCGATTTTTGATACTATGTTCTGTAACATTTTAAAATTTTATGTCATTTTCAAGAGCAGATTTTATTTAAATCAACACTTACATTTTGCTGATGACTTCAGTTCTTGATTTTTGGCTGCTGCTATACAAAACTATGTTAGTTATTTTTGTAGACACAAGGTGCATTATTTATTCCATAATTTGTTAATGGCATTATTGACTTATTTGTTCCCATAAATTCTGGAGCAAATTGTCATGCCATGTGCAAATAAAGATAACTAAGTTCTTTCTTCCATGAACAGGAAAAAACAAAATGATTTCATTACCTAGGTATGAATTGGAAACAATAATTCTTTGTCTGTTTCTGGTTTAAGGGGATATGCATCCATCATTTGACAATTAAATAGAATATATTTGTGGAATTTGTGTAGGCTTTTTCTTGGCAACTTATTCTACCTTACTCCTAGTTTAGAATTTTTTTAGAAATCAATAATGGTTTTATTTTGGTCAGGTACCTTTTATGGTATTTGAAAATGGGCATATGTTTATTTCCCTTTTGAGAACTAAATGAATTATAATGACATATGTGTGAAAGTTCTGCTAACCTCCATTTTCAAGACAAGCTCCATGTAGGACTAAAGCTGTTTATATACTTTGAGGTTGAATTACCTAGATTTGTTTTAGTATATATGTTCGTATTTGTTCTAGTATAAAGAATTTCCTCTTCTTTCCTGATTTGTCTCCTCATAATACCTTGGTGTAGGAGGACAGGATCTTGCTCTGTACTCTAAGCTCGCTTAAAATTAGTGATGCTCCTGCCTCTGTCTTCTGAGTCCTGAGACTTCAAGTGTGCATCACCAGACTAAGCCTTTGTTTGGTTTTGTTTCACAGCATAAGTTCTGAGAGCAATTTTACTTTTTTGTTTGTTTGTTTGTTTGTTTGCAACAGCTTATAGCCACTTGGTAAAATTTCTTCTTCTGTTAGTGTTTCACAAAAGATTGTCATAATGTCCTTTAATTTTGAACCTTTCTTAATAGGGTGTTCGATTGTTGTGAACACTCACTGTCTGCTCTCCTTAGAATCTTTTACTTGCAGTACTCTAGCCTACAAAGAGCTATTTGGAACTTCATCCTGTTTGAATGGCCTCCTTTCTCCACGTGTCTATGTCATGTGCTGTGTATGTGCGATAGAAGCACTGTGCATACACACCTTGGTTGCTGTAAATTACATACAATTCGTGCTAAATGTGATTACTGTAGCAACTTTTTATGTTTTTCATGGAAATAAACAATGTCTGACAAATGAAAAGCTTTTTATTTTTTAAACAAATTAGTATCAATTTCTGAGATATCTCTGGGTTTTTTGTTAGTGTTTTTTTTTCTTTTCAGACTCCACTTGGAAGTCACTTGAGCTTACATATTACAGTTTGCAATATTTGATGATGATTATAAAATATATTTTGAATTTTTTTCCTTTTACTGAAAATAGATTTTTTTCTCACAGATTCCTTTCATCTACTCTTCCAAGCTCCTCCCCCCATCTCCTGTCCCATCCTCATCCACTCTCTTTCTGTTTCTTATTAGAAAACAAACAGGCTTCTGAGGGATAGTAATTGAAGTATAGCAATATCATTTCCCTCTTTTCTTTTCTTCCTCCAATGTCTTCTCACTCCAATTGTTCCCATGATTTCCCTTATTCTTTTTCAAGTTTTTGGCCTCTATTTCTTTTTATAGTTATGTATATAACATATCTATAGCTATACATATATAATATATGTCCTATTGCCATTACATGTATAACAGCATACAGTGTATATATATATAGCAATATACATATGTACATAAATACATAAATACCACCTGCTGAGTCTGCTTAGTATTACTTCTGTGTTTATGATTTCAGAGCCAATGGGGGCTCATCCCTACAGAAGATTAATTCTCCTTCTCTCAGCAGTTATTAATTGCCTATAGTTCTTTGTTTAGGAATGGAGCTCTGTGAGATTTCCCCTTTCATAATATCATGTCTATTGATATTTCACATTGTTTAGGGAGCCATATTATTAGGGTATCATGAGTGAAGCTTTCCTGTCACATCTAGGAGACACAATCTCACAGCACACTTCCTGGTCTTCTGACCCTTACAATTTTCTACTCCATTTTCCTCAATGTTCCCTGGGCCATAGGAGGAGCACTTATGATGTAGCAGCCCCAATTAGGGCTCTGCAACCCATGATCAGTTTGTCACTGCATGCTGATGAATTAGAGATTCCTGTGATGGTCTTCATCTACTGGAAAGTGAGCTGTACTTACGTGTGAGTATAATGACAAATATTTAGAATGCAGTTAGGAATTACACTGGTCCAGGATAGTGGTGGCAGTTGGCTCTCCTTTAAGATACATGACCTTACTAACCCCAGGTTGTTGTCTAGGTTTCCAGTACCTGGCATGATTTCTGTCCTGTTGGGTAGACCTTTAGTGCCATCAGCACATTCTTGGTTACCAGCAAGGTGTGAGTAAAACAACTTAACCTTCAGGGATATCTTGTCATGCTTTCCATTGTTGTTGTTCATAGGTAGCACAACTGAACAGGACTATTGATTGTTTTTCCTCCTTTGGAAGCTTGCACAGAACCTAAGGAAGATGTTTTCAGGTCACTTCAGTTTGAATCCTCTAAGTTCTGTGTACAAAGTACATGGTGTCCCAGAAACCAGGCAGGAGAAATAGTTGATATTGCATGGACTCCTCGAATTAACAACTCAAAAGGCAGTTTCTCATGACTGATGTTGTGGTTGTTGTTTTTTCAAATGGTCTATGGCTCCTGGAGGTAACATTGGAGCCCAGACCTACCAAGCAACTCCTTCACTTAAGGCTCCGGAAATGTTTTGGAAGGGGAGTAGAAAGATTATAAGGCCAGAGGATCAAGGAGTTTGCTGTGAGATTGTGTATCCTAGTTATGTCAGAAGCTACATCCATAAAATCTCACCAACATGGTTGCCTAAAAGCAAACTGAACAAGGAAAACAACACATGTTACAGTTCTTTAGCTACTTATAGACAGGTATATGAATACCTGTCTCAGTACTGGCTATTAAATGATTGAAGACCAATAGGATTTGTTCTGTACTTGGTATTTGTTCAGTTACCATTTAATCTGATTACTGTCCAGGTTTACTTTCCCATTGCTCAGCTGCAAACTGCAAAGAAAGTGAAAAACTTAAACTGGAAGAGACCAAGGGACAAACGTCAAGTCACAGATTTCCTAAGAAGTTGGTTTGCATCTGGAGCTGTAAATGCAGTGCTAGGACAGTAGGATCAGTATCTGCTGGGAATTCGCTAGGATGAAATGTGGTCCCACCCTCCACAAAATGATGCAAGATGTCAGGAGATGGGACTCAGTAGCATGTACTTGACAAAGTGCTGAGTGCTGCACTTGTGTTTATATGACTTTGGCACAAGCCTGGCACCTAAAGCTAGCCTTATTGCAATGTGAGCACTCCAGGCTGAAGAGAGGAGCCCTCCCTGTTATGTATGTATTCAAGAGGCAGCAGTGCAGTACTTAGACAGATTCTCTTAACAAGGATTAGGAAGAATCACTGTGTTTTAAATATTAGATGCCCCAGTCTTAACAGAGATTTGAATACGTTGAGCTTTATTAGGACTGATGAAATGAGGATACTTGCTTCCCTAAAGAACAGTTTAAGCCTGAACATGAAATAAATCAAAGGGAATTCTAGCCTTGGAATCTGTAGATGCCATTAATTAGCAGATGAGGCATTTGGCATTTGTATTCAGTTAGAATCTCCACTTAGGAAAAGTGACATTTAATATGCAGAACGCTGGCCTTGGAAGAAATATTGTTTGTAAAGGTACCAAATTACATAAAAATGACAGTTAAGAGCATCAGCCTCATTCTTCTGAACATAAAACCCAATTCCACAGATTTGAAATTAAAAAGAAAAAAACAAAAGGACAGGGTGTGGTACATGTTACATCAAACTGGAGAGAAACTATGTTAGTAAAAAGATTAAAAACTAAAAATGATGTATATTTAAAATACACAGTATTCTAATAATAATTTCAGAAAAGAAAATGTATAGGGTCATTTACTTGAAGTAAGATTTTCTATTAAATCATTAAGGTGCTGTGGTCTGAAAAACAACAGTTAAGTAACAGGAGTGTAATATATCTTTATTCCATGTGATAGAAATATGTGTATAAGTACATATGCATACATACATGTATGTATATGTGCATGCACATCCTTTACATATGAATGTATTTACTAATAAAATGCATGGAATTATATGTAGATAATAATCATGAATAGGTATACATATATGTTCATTGTTTTGTGCATGTGCATGTTTATTTCCATAGTTATCAAATTATAATTGTTTCTAAGGGAGTTATTTAAAAAACTTTAACGTGTATAAGACGCCTACAAATCTTAAATAATTGGGGAAAATGTGTTCACAACCCAGCCCCAAACACAATAATTTTTCCAGAAGTTAAATGATTTAGCTCTTTATAGTCTTGCATTCATGAGACATTTCTGCTAAGTGGAAATAATTTGAATCACCACTACCTGCTTAATCTCCTTTTGAAATTCTTCAATCAATATAATGTTGCATAGTATTAAATTGCATGCTGTATTGGTCAGAAATTATATTTTAGCTACTGTATAGATTTTATGTGCTATATGAGCCTTGTGGTGTGTGTGCATGTTCATGGGGAAAAGTACATGTATATACATGTTCTTGTTCAGGTCAAAGACCAAGCCCAGACATCATTCCTTATGAGCCATGGACACTGTTTTTAGAGTCAGTGTGTCTCACTGAGACCAGGAGCTCACCTGATTGGGATAGGCTGACAAGACCGTTAACCCCAGGGATTCTCTTGACTCTGCCTCCCAGCACTGAAATGCAAAGTTTGAGTTACCATATCCACATTTTTTGCATGGGTTCTGGGTGTCAAAGTTGGGTACTCAAGCTTGTGTGACAAGCTATTTACTGACTGAATTATGTTCTCAGATCCTGAGGAGATTTTCTATGGTTTTGCCTTTCAGAGACTCTTAAAATCAGTTATACCCCTATGTATGTGGAGAGGGGCACAGTAGAAACATCAATTTTGACCTCCATACATAATTCTGGGTACCATCCTCATCAGAGAACAACTAGAATTTAGGTACATCATCCTCTGCACCTTCCTATAGTAACTCATGTTCACTTCATACTTTCTCATTGGCTAACACAATGGTTTTAGTGTCAGATATTTAATGCTGTGTGTTTTTTCTACAATATTTCAGACATGAAATTTAAACAAGGGATACTTTTATAGAAAGAAATATAGCGTGTGAATATATATTATATATACACATATATAAATGCATATGTGTGGCATTCATATATGTGGGTGTACACATGTACATATTTTCATATATCATTTGTAGAGTTATTAATGTGTACATATTTAGGTATGTGTATATATGTAAAAATGAACACAGTTTCTCATAAGAGGTAAATAAGTAGGAAGTAAATATGTGGTGTACACTATGTATACATGACAACTTCTAAGATTCTTGACAAAATAAGGAATAAGTAAAAGTAATAATTTTTAAAACTTATATTTTAAAAGTAGGATAGTCTGGACATTTTTTTAACCTTACAGATCTTTTGCTGAGATATTATGGTTTCCAATTTTGTTTTTGTAGTTTTGCTGTATGTGCGAATATATGTGTCTCAGTGCCTGTGTGTTTCTTGTGCTTTTCCTCTGGCTCTTTTTTTCTGTTAGTTTTGTCTTGTTCTAGTTTGTGTAATTTTTACTTTATATTTGTTATTATCATTATTGTTGTTGTCATTATTATTTATTATCTGCCTGTTTTTAATTCTAATGAGAGAGAGAAAGAAAGAGTATGGATTTGAATGGGTGGGGAAGTAGGGAAGATCTAGGAGGAGTTGGGGGAGAGAAAGTGAAATCAAAATATATTTTATGAAAATGCTATTCTCAATAAAAACTAAACAAGGCATATAAATAACCTGAACTTGTAGTTAAATGTTAAAAATATAAATGTACAATATTAGTTAATTGAATAATATGTCTTAGAATGTATGGTATAAATCAAGCAATAGGTCTATATTAATTGTATTGCAGCAGCATAGAAATACCTCCAAAAAAGTTTTTCATGCAGTGTTATGCCTAGTTTTATGTCAACTTGACATGAGCTAGAGTCATCAGAGAGGTGGCAGTTTCAGTTGAAAACAAAATGCCTCCATAAGATTGGACTGTAGGCAAGTCTGTAAGGCATTTTCTTAAATAGTGATTTATAGAGGAGGGTCTAGCCCTTTGTTAGTGGGGCCATCCCTGGGCTGACTTCTGTAAGGAAGCAGGATGAGCAATCAATGGGGAGCAAACCAGTAAGCAGCATTCCTCCATGGCCTCTGCATCAGCTCCTGCCTTCTAGTTTCCACCCTGTTTGAGTTTCTGTCCTGGATTCCTTCAATGATGAACTACAATGTGGAAGTGTAAGCCAAACAAACCCTTTCCTCTCTAACTTGCTTTTTAATCATGCTGTTTTATTGCAGTAATAGTAACCCTAACTATGACACCCAGAGTTGAGTAGCAACTGTAAAGTTTGGATGCTGGAGGCACTATAGGACACAAACAGAAACAGGCTTAGAAGGAATGTGGTATTTGCTCTCACAGAAAGAGCAGGACCCTAGAAGTTTAGAGACAAGACTGAGCTAAATGACCTGATGGAAATCAGGAAACCACAGTTTCTAATTATAGAGCATGAGACTGGAACTAAGCATAGATGTTACAGTAAAGTAGAAAGGAGACAGCTCACAGAAGACCTTGTTCAAGTATAATACTGGAATCTCTTGTGTTGGGGTCAGCAAATCTTTGGAGAGAAAGGACTAATAGAGATGATTGTTCTGTGGTTCCTATGAATAGTCCCTAGAGTGATGGGAGTCAGGACACTGTACAGGGAGAGAAATCCAAGGATCACTTAAGAGGAAAATCATTTTGACCTGTCAAATTTCTGTGTGTACATGTAAGAGGGCAGATAAAGGGCTGAATGAAAGATTTGAGATTTCAAGAAGAATGCTGACAATCTAAGAAAAAGAAATAAGTTTTGGAGGTGAAAGATAAGTTGATTTAAAAATAAAACATTCTAGTTTCAAGTGAGAATATGTGAGCCCATAAAGGCATTGCCTACTACCTGCAAGTCCCACTTGGGAATTATTTTAGTAATGAGACACAAAGAGCCTGCAGGGGAAGTCAAGTTGTTACACCAGCTTACAGTCAATCATGAGCTTGCCATTTAGTTTTTTTCAGCCTTACTTAGAATTTCCCCTGTAAAATAAAGTACAATTTGCTGGGCTCTTAAAAGATCAAATGAGATCATGTCTATGAAAGTGTTTTTGAAACTCAATATGGTTCCTGCAGTGAAGCCATGTTATCATTAGATTAAACCTAACTCTGGTGGAATAGTTCTATCTTTTATTAACCTCTGCTGTTTCAGCTAGTCTATGAGAGAAATAAGAAAAATCAAGACAAAGTGAAATATTGGCAAAGGGGATAAAACTTAAATTTCCTGTTTTTGAAAAATTATAATATTCTTTTGAACTAATACAATTTCTATTTGAATGAAATTTGGGAACCACTGTGAAAAATAATGAATAAACTATGTATGGGCCAATAACCAAGGACTGAAAAATTAAGATGATAAAACCAAATTAAAGCACCAGTATTTCTAGCAGATAGTGGATACCATGAATATGACAAATTGATAGAACGCTTCCATGTGGCAGATCCCAGTACCTAAGTTATTCCTATAAAACAAACTTCCAGTTGTGAAAAAAGTTGCACTTTTGATTGTAAGCTGCTGTTTTATTGTTCTCTGGCAAGGTCTCATGGGAAAGTATCTTACATTTCTGGAGATAAGAGCCTATAAAACACAAGAAGCTGCAGAATGTCCTTTGGGAAATGTGCAAAGAGCTAATCCTTGTGGGAGAGAAATCTCTCTTCCTGGCAAAGAAGGACTATACAAGAAACAGCAAAACCCAGGGACAGATCGAGTAGAAAAAATGCAGGATCTGAACTTAAAAGCAGTTTGTAAGAGAACCACGATTACAAGACAGCATATACACTGGGCTTAAAGAGACAGAAGTTTTTGTGATTGAAGACAATATGATAAAATGTGACTTTTTCTTTAAAGGAATTGATATATTTAACAAATTGAAATTTTCTTCTTACTGTTTTGTGATCTTCATAAATACATCTAAGACTATGAATTTGGAAGAAAAATGGAATACCAGTTGAGCAGAGAAGCAAAAAGAGGGATCTCTAAGTTAAAAAAAAAACATGAAAAATAAGCAAAGACCTTAAAATTTTAAACGATTATGCACCAGCAGTAGACTCACAACTCAATCAAGAAAATATTCAAGTAAGAGAAAATGAATTATAAATAATGTAGGTGAGTTGACAAATTAAATGTGATTTAGCAAATGATATATGAAAAGTATGGCTAATCCATTATTTAAAATGTATTGTAAGCAAAGATGCAGTAAAATCAGCGACCTGGACCAGTCAGTGGGTAGAAAGAAAAAAGTTTATTTGGGAAATCAATTTGGTGGACTGTCTCACTGGAATAAAGAGCAGCAACTTGGCAGGAAAGCAAGCAGATTAAATGTGATAGTCCGCATGGTGGGAGTCTTTGATCTGATGCAGACTGTTGGAATAATCAGGACCTAGACACCCTAGCTGGAGATAGTTGACTGTGGGGGGTGATAAGAGAGGTAGAATTTTCCCTAGTAAACAGAAACCTGACTTAGAAGATTCCCGAGGAATATCGAACTTTGACCCTGTTTACCCAACCACAATCTTTCTGGTCAGTCCTTCTGTTCCAACATTGTCATCAACACTGCCATTTGGGGACCCATTTTGGATATAACACCTATACTGCATTAAAAACAAATTCCGGATTTCTTATATGTTTAGAAGACCATTACTGTATTAAAACTACATGATACTATTCACACAATATATGATCCTTTGAATCATAACAAGGTGTTGGCTGGGTGGCTAAACAGGTGCAGCCATCTGTTGCAGAACTGAGGTTAATCCCTGCTCCACATGAAAAGAAGGAGCTGATTCCTGAAAGTTGTCCTCTGACCTTCAAGCCTACACCATGTAGCATGCTTGTGTACAAACACACATAGATACAATCATATCAAAGAACTTCATATATTGAAAACCAATATGGAATCAATTACCTCAAGCATTAACAAAAGAATGAAATAAAATTAAATTACAATAAAAATCCAAAATTACAGAGCAAGAATATTTGGAAAAGCTTGACATTACAATCTTTACACTATTTCAGATATAAAACATTTAAAATGATTGGTCTTTGACAATTTACATGACACTTCTTTTTGTTTTCTTGTCTGCAGAATGAGATTCATATTTCTACCTAAATATAAGAATATTGTAAGAATTCATGTTATATATTAAGTTTTATATCTAAAGCTATTATTCAAAAAATAACTTTTCTGTTATAAGGATATAATGAAATACAGAAGTATATTTATATATAATAAAAGAAGAATATATTCTATATATTATATATAAGATATTATATATATTAAGAAGACATATATATAGATAGAGAGTATATATACAAAGAAGAGAAACATAAACATACACACGTGTCAAAATAATCAATGCACCAATAAGAAGTATTCATTCTTGATCTGCAGATGAGTGAATTTTTTTAAAGTATGGATTTATTTAGAATGGTGCTGATTATGTGCACTGACCTAACTAAGCACATGAAATTGGTATGAAAGGAGCCCTAGTTAGGTTCTATTTAGAGAACACAAAGCCTTAGCAAAAGTCCTCTACCATAAAGAGAAAAGCAACCAGGTGTTTGCGCAATGCAGTTATGGGAGTTTAAAGAGAGAACTTACAAAGCCATGATGCATTTACATCTTGTTTTACAATTTTGATTTTATCATTACAGACTGAAAGTTTATGAAAAGTTATTTTCAAGTCTTTTGTTTTCTAGTGCCAAAGTCCTTTCTTTGTATACTGCCAACCAATCAAAGTTTCTGCTTTTCTTTGCCCATAGACAAGGTCAAGGTCTGATTGTCTATATCAAGTGATTCATTCTGATGGACAGACTTGAGGCAAGTTCATGAAGAATGCAGGTTCCCATGCACATGCTGCTCTCTCATCAAGATGGAGGGCAAGACATGGAAACAGAGATGATATATCAGAATTGTGGATTTCAGATTACTAGGTGTTTCTCACAACTCTCATTCTTTCTCTATACCCTCGTGAAATGTCATCACCCATTTCAGCTTAGACTCTGGATGGGATGATAGATAGGGGCAGTTCCAGTTAACATCTGAGATGCTCATGGTCTGTGAGTGAAAGATAAACCATGGTAGTGGTAGACATTAAAATGTTAGGGATCTTTTAATCCTGTTATATCTAGGTGCAAGCTCATCAATGCAGATGTAGCTGCCAGAGTGTGGTGATGTTTTAAGGAAAACAAAGTAAGGAGGGCACAGTCAACACTGATGCCAAAGGAAGAGCAGCTAAAAAGGACAGAAAAGTGAAGAGAGATGTGGAGAAGGCAGCAAGGCCCTCATTTCAAGGATGCACCCTTTGGTCCCTTATCTCCCTAGCAACCTCTGAAGTATAAAGTAGGTAATAGAAAGAATAATTTCATCTTCCCCGATGAGTTATTTTGTTTCTTGTAATGGATACTTTAAATCACTCTATAGGTCATGTTCCTCTTTATATTTTTAATACTAAAAGCTTTAGAGGCAAATTTTAAAATGCCTTTAGAAAGATGGAGTCTTGCATTTTCCTACTACCAGCATTTCAGTCTCCTGCTTATACCCAGTCTGCCATCCTTCAACTTTTCCTTTTAAAAATTAAGTTTACATATCATTTAAGGTAGCTATTTTTCTGAATTTATCAAGTAAAATTTATGGATAAATTTATATATGGAAAACAAAACATATACATTTACTAAGTATCTGCTATATAGTATATATGCTTTCAATACATGTATTGTTTTTAAGACTACTAAGATCAAATTACTGTACCAGCTAACAAGACAGGGAAATGTATGCTCATATTAGTTCAAAGTTTGCGTGTAGTAGTGAGAGACAGCAGAAGTAGAACACTAAGTGCTTCTAGAAGTTTCTTCATATTGTGATGATTCTAAACCACCTGGACTTTTGCTGCAAATATGAAGGTGTTTCCACTTCATAATGTTAGTAACCTTATGTAATAAATGAGAATGATCAGGCACCTTCAAACAAGTTACATTGTTTTGTTTTGTTTTTTCTTTAGTCTTCATTGTAGTGTGGCTTTACATAAAAGCTCTTTAATACCTTAAGGAAACCAATCATTAGTTCCTTACAAAACCAAAGATTCTTGGGCACTCCTCACATGCACACCCAGTACTTTGATCAGAAAGATTCAAAGTCATGCCAATCTTCCTCTGATCTCATTGCATACAGCTCTTAGTAGCTTTTATTTTGGTCTTTATGCAAATAAGCAATGGCTTGTAACTGAAATGCAAATGAAAGATGAAAGTCTGTTTATGGGAATGCCAAAGCAAACTGTTGTTTATCCTTGTTCCTATCACTCCACTTCTAATTCTTCACAGATAGAAGCAAGGACACTGAGTAAGATTCATCAAACTAGGCAACAGATAGAAATAGCAAACAGATAGCTGGCTTTGCAGAGAAAACTTGAATAAAATCTCAGGAGATCCAAATCTTGATTGAACTAATTCAATTTGTAGTTAGCACTCATTGAGATTAAACAAGTCATCATTTTATAGAGCATTGTGTCCAGTAGGTATTCAGTCATATTTGTTTTTACGAGAGCTCAAAGAAGGCACCATTACTGATTTTGAACAAATAGGAAGCACAGTGGGAGATGCATTTATACTGTCCAAATTAATGCGGTTCAGAAACAGTGCTATTGGAACTCTACCACAGATATACCAGAATCTAAAAAGTTATGATTTCCATCCTATCAAAACTCTGAGGAAATGTCTTGTTCTTATGATAATATCTAGAAATAGTTATTAATATTACATCAAGATGAATAAATTAAATAATTGGAATATAATTAATCTAACATGCTTGAGACTACAGGTTTTTCCTATTTTACATTTTCATGGGTTTTAGAATATTAACATAGATTCATTTAGCCTCCCTAAAAAAACCCAAACCTTAAAAGTCCAATATCTGAAACATTTTCTACATTCTGGTGGTACTCTGATAGTTTCAGATTTGGGGACAGTTGATATTTCAGATTCTTTAGATTTGGAGTGCTCACCAATGATAGGCTTCCAGTCAGTACTTTTCTGAATTCTATTTGCAAATTGCAGCCTTCACACAATGTTCAGTTCACATTTACCCTTCTCTTCATTAGCATAGGAAGCCTATCATTTCCCCAATGCATTCCTTTTCCAGAACACATGATTAAATTCATGAGTTCAGCAAATGTGGAGTTGGACAAAAGGTCTAGATTTTCTTATATTCTTGATGAACAGTTAAAATGATCAGTCCTTATCAACAACTTTTGCAGTGGTTGTTTTGTAAGCTAAAACAGTTAAGTTCCTTTTCTATGAAGTTTTATTCAGGGGTGGTTTAAAGAGTAGATGACTGTAAGTTTTTGTTTGTTTGTTTTTTGTTTTGTATAGTTTCAGAAATACCATTCCTCTTCCTAACACTGATTACTACTGACAACAATTTTATAAACACAAACATTATATATATAGTAATCAAGACAGTGTAGATTTTCCAAAAAAGAGACACAAATGTAAATGAACAATATAGGTAGCTCAAAAATAGCAGTCAATAAATCTAGTCAGTTTGTCTTTAACAAGTGAAACAAAGATATTAAAATAGGACAGAGCACCTAAACAACAAATTGTCCTAGAGGTGCTAGATATCAAAAGAAGGGAGAGAAATATGGACATATACATTATATCTTAAATTAACTCTAAATTGATTATAGAACTATATGTAAAATGCAAAAATATAAAAGTTGTAAATGGTAAAACAGACAAAATATTATCTTGTGAGACATGATGGCTTTTTTAGATAAAGTTTCAAAGATACAATATGCAAAAGAAATGATTGATGTGCTATACATTATTAAGTTTAAAATTTTCTCCTTTGAGTAAGACAGTATAAAGAGATGAAAAGGTAAGTCACGAGTTGGGAGAAAATACTTGGGGAGGACATTACTATTAAAAGACTTTTGTCCCCCAAATACAAATAACTCCTAACACTTGATAAGGGGGAGACACAACTCAATAAATAGGTAGGACATTTTAACATACACCTCACCAAATAAGATAAACAGATGGCAACCAGGCACACAAAATGTTGCTCCAAATCACAGATCTTCAGAGAAGGATAAGTGAGATAAATATGTAGAGCAAAACCGAGTTTGCAGTCGTGGAAATCTGTATGAACCTAAAATGATGGGCACATGACATTATACATTGTCCACACTCATTGCCACATGCAACAAGAAGAAAGTTCCCTAATGTTAATATTGAATCCTGGGTGATGATGTTCACTGATGTCACTAAATTAATCGTCAGAAAGGCACCATTCTATTAGAGATGTGCTTTTACATACTGGACTGGAATACATGAAGAATCTTCATACATTATGTCTACTTTTGCTATGAGCTTCCAATTGCTTTTAAACTGGAGTAGTATAAAGATATTTCATATGTATGGGACTAGCAAGAAAGATGCTAAGATCCTGATGAGGTCATTGAGTAACTGCTTCTTCCAATCATAACGTTCCCTGCTTCAAGAATTCCACTTTGTAGCACATTCTATTCTCTCACATGGGATTGAAGTTGAGGTAGGTTTTCATTTATATCTAACTTTCACTTCTGAAAGTCCCACCAAAGCTGATGACTGTGAAACCATGGCAAGATAAATGCTCCCTTATTTTGAAATGTGTGACCTTGAGAAAATTATTTAACCTCTCTCCTCTTCAGTTCTATGTCTATAAAAGAGGGATTTTTATCTACTCAGTAAAGATGAAATAAAATATCACATGTAAAACATTGTGTACCCTACCAGCTGCTTAATAAATTAGAAATCATATTTAATAGAAGGAAAAACAATTTCAACTCAACTAATCTCAAAGTAAGTCAACATTGATTTAGCCTCGTTAGTTCTTCTGACATCATTTTCAGCATAACAAAGCACTGTTTAGTCAAATTTCTCCTCTGGTTAAAAAAATTTGTCTGTATTTCCTCTAAAATATTCATTTTTAGAGGGCATTGCTATTCCATGGATTGTGTGCACTCCTGTGCTACCTAAAACAAGATCATTTATAGAATGAGACTTACCAAAAACTGATCCTTTGTAAATAAAAATACAACGTGAGAACATTGCATAAAGAAATAAATTGGAATGGCATTCAGGAAAAAGTGTAATTTGCCTAAAGGTATCATTACTGTGGAGTTTATCTGGAATTTGAGTGCTGGTCCTAAGTCATTTTGAGGAAGAACAAGAATTGAGGTCCTTTATTGGGAATCTCAGTAACTTCTGTTTGCCGTTATCACCTCAGCTACAGCTGTCACCCCAGCTCAAACACTATGCACTTGACAGTTGATCATTAACTGAGATTCCAAGTCTTAGTCAAATCATACAACCAGAAGAAGATGGAAAAGAAAAATACATTTCTAGAATTTACTAAACATATATATGTATACCAGATATAATATTTCAGAAAATATTTGGAACTTGCAGAACAATTACCTATTTCCCTATTCACTCCATCTTTCAACAGATATTTGTTGAGCCATCTATTTTGTGTTGAACACTAATGAATCTCTTTCTGTGTTTGTATCTTCTTTAAATCAAATAACTGATTTTTAGAGACTAAAAAGTAAATTCATTTTCCTGGATAATACAGACCATAAATCCTACTATTGTAATTGGTTGTACATAAATCTTATAGTGGGGTCCATACTGTAATTACAGTTTTGGAAGCAGAAGTTTCCCACTCTGTGAAACTTAGTTTAGGGATATGTTAAATGGACAAATGATACCAAGTCTAAGTCCATCTTCTTCCATATTTCATTCTGGTCTGCAATTAAACAATTCAAAATTAAGTAATTTTATTGAAAACATTAAGAATTCTCTCCTAAAAGAATTGTATCATTTAAATAAAAGGCATTTTTGTTGAAATAGGTATCCATTTAATTTTATCTCATTCTTGAAATCTAATGCATGAGAATCTTTTGTACTTCTTTACTATGAAGAAATTAAAATCCTAAGACAAAATGAAATAAAAGCAGATATAAACCATACAGTTTTTATGAAATCAGAGAGTAATAAAATGAACGAGAGTAGTATCCTATCTGAATGAGCAAAATGTACTTTGATTCAAAGTAAGAATGAGCAGTTGTCAAGTGATTTTGAGAAAATGAACTGAAAGGGGGACAGGAATTGTTAAGAAGAAAAGAGTAAATAAAATTAAACTAGTCTGAAAGACATTCCAGTTCATTGAATATTCATTATTGGTTTAGCCATATTTCATATAAAATAGTCATTGTTCTATACGTATATCATAATCATTATCATGTGTATGCATATATGTGTTTGTATACATTAGGCTAGATTATATTGTTGTTTTGAATTCTTGTGTGAGTTCCTAAAAAAATTAATAGTTAAGAAACAATGATTTATTTTCTTGGTTTACACATATGTTTACCAAGTTTCAATACACACTGGAAAGATATTGCTGAAGGTTAAGTCTGGAAACTTTGTAACCACATAGCCTGATTTCCAAATTACTACTCAAATGCTGGGCAAGTTAAATATGTGAAATGGGGATATTAATATTTTATACATCATAAGATTATGAAGAATATTAAAAGATGGATAGAAATAAATCTTATATAAGAAGTAATATTATGTAAATAATGTAACTAAAATGACTGGACAATGATGTTATGTCATGATTTGCAAAGCCCACAGTACTGCTAGGCACTAGAGTATGCTCCTCAAACTGTTTCCAAGAGCACTTGTATTTGAATCTGCTGTGCATACTCTGGCAAGATGGCCCAGTTACTAAAAGTGTTTCCCACAAAGTCTGACAACCTGGGTTGGACTGTAGTGGCAAGACAGAACCGGCTCCTACAAGCTGTCCTATAATCTCCACATTCTCCTCTTCTCCAGCCACCTTCTCCCCTGGCACAAATAAATAAATAAGTGTATCCAAAAATTTAAAATTAAAAATCCATTTCTAAAAGACAAGAAATTTTGAGAAATACTGAATTTTTTTCTTGACGATTATAGCAAGTATGAATTTCCTAAGAAAATTATACAGATTTAAAAAAAAACATGTTTAAATTTGTTTAAGCACATAGTTTGACCAGAGTTCTTTCATAAAAGGGACACTTACTATTTTCTATGACATTCACAGATTAAGTAGTATAATCCAACTGAATGGCATCATTAAAATATAGACAATGAAGTAGTATCAAACTGACTTTTTTCAGTTAGTACATAAAATACACTTATCTGTAATATTTGATACAGTAATTTTAATGTTGACTGAGCCAATTATAGACATTTTTGTATTTCTGGAAACCTGGGGAGAGCAGAAAATCTCTCTCACACATAGAGAATGTAGGTAAAGAAAAATTCCAGGGTGAAATTACCTGGAAATTGAGTGCTGGTCCTAAATCATTTTGAGGAAGAACAAGAATTGAGGCCCCTTATTAAGAATCTCTGTATTTTCTGTTTGCCACTGTCACCTCAGCTACAGCTGTCAGCCCCCCTCAAACACGACACCAAGCTCCAGCACCAAAGTATATGGTTTAAGATTGCAGTGTGTTTTATTGCTTCTTTCAATTCTGTCTAAGAGATGTTACATCTTTTTACAAAAAACTGTCAAAAGTGGAGGAATTCTAGCCAAACTAGTGAAAACACATGAACTGTGAACCAATAGCTGAGGAGCCCCCATGGTACTGGAATAGACCCTCTGGATAAGTGAGACAGTTGTTTAGCTTGAACTGTTTAGGGGGGCCCCAGGCAGTGAGACCAGGACCTGTCCTTATACATGAGCCTGCTTTTTGGAACCTAGTGCCTATGCTGAGATACTTTGCTCAGCCTTGGTGCATGGAGCAGGGGCTTGGACCTGCCTCATCTGAATATACCAAGCTCTGCTGACTCCCCAGGGGAGACCTTTGCATTGGAGGAGGTGGGAATGGGGGGGGGTTGGGTTGGGGGGGAAGACTGGGAGGTGGAAGGAGGGAGGACAGGGGAATCTGTGGTTGATATGTAAAATGAATAGAAAATTTCTTAATAAAAAAATAAAATAAAATAAAAGTGGAGGAGTGCTAGAAATATGTAGAATTTCCCATGGAGGTACATATGAGACCTCCAGTAGATGTCTGCAACTGCAGGTAAGAAGCTGAAGAGTTAGGAATTAACATTAAGTTATAGGTCATTTTGGGCCCTGAAGGATATTTGGAACTTTAGACACCTCCTTTTTATAATTAAGTAATTCTGGCTATGGGGTAAGGACTTTCTTCCTAAACTGAGTAAGACAGATGTGTATGATGGTTAATTATTTGTAGACAAAGCTGCAGAGAGCTCTGGTCAAAACTCAGACATCTCCTTTACATCACTACACATTTAGACACATGAACTCAGAATCAAAGGAAAATCAATGAAACCTAAAAACATAATATGCATATAAAACATAGTTTATGTGCAGTAAAAGGAGAGAGGTTATTTTAATAGCTGCAAATCTATGGGGATACTCACCTTCCAATATATCAAGAATGACAGAGATAGGGAAGTATTGAAATGACAGTTATTGAGGTTGCTTTTAAGAACTAAGGCAATTTAGCAATCCAATCTCCTGCTCTCCCCTCACCCCTTAACTTAAGAACTCACAAGCTCACTCCACTAAATCATTTTTGTGAGGAACAGAACTTTTGTGAAACTTCTCTAAATCTAGAAACTTCATCAGTAATCATGGAACACATGAATGTAAAAATAGCAATAAAGCCGGGTGGTGGTGGCGCACGCCTTTAATCCCAGCACTTGGGAGGCAGAGCCAGGCGGATCTCTGTGAGTTCGAGGCCAGCCTGGGCTACAGAGTGAGTTCCAGGAAAGGCGCAAAGCTACACAGGGAAACCCTGTCTCGAAAAACCAAAAAAAAAAAAAAAAAAAAAAACCAAAAACCCAATATAATTAACATAATCTACAAAGTCCTCATAGCAATCCACAGCAAATACCAGCTTAAAAAGCTCACGAGCATTTAACAAGGAATACTATAACATTATAATTATTATCATCAAAATATATCTCTTAAAATTAATTTAATTTATCAATAAATATTTAGAGCATATAATCATTTGTTCAATTAAAATACAATGTCAAATAGTAGAGTGAAAATATCTACAGCCAAACACCAGGCCAAGCTCCAGGAGTCCAGTTGAAGAGAGAGGAGGGATTCTGTGAACAAGGGGCATCAAGATCATGATAGGGAAACCTACAGAGACAACCTAACCAAACTAGTAGGAACTCATGAACTTTAGACCAACACCTGTGTAGCCTCCATGGGACAGAACTAGGCCCTCTGCATAAGTGAGCCAGTTGTATAGCTTGATCTGCTTAAGTGATCCCCTGGCAGTAGACTCAGGATCCATCCCTGGTGCATGAGCTGGCTTTTTGGAGCCCACTACCTATGGTGGGACACCTTGCACAGCCTTGATGCAGTGGGAGGGGCTTGGATCTGCCTCTACTGAATGTACCAGGCTCTGCTGACTCCCCATGGAAGGCTTTACCTTCTTATAGGAGGAAATGGGGGAGGGGGAAGGCTGGAAGAGGGGAGAAGGGAAGAGGGGAACTGTGAATGGTATGTAAAATGAATAATAAAATTTCTTAATAGAGAAAAAAAGAAAATATATACTCAAAGTCTCTCAATAAAGTACATAATAAAACTTCTCCAAAAATATGTTGATTTGCAAGTAATTTTAAGTATGAAAAGACATACAACATATTTAAAAAAGACAATATAGCACTCATAAACAAGCATAGTGTCTATCATTTTATCAACTGTTAAACCAAAAATTAACCAAGAATTGAGACTAAAATATCAGTTATAAAAATGGAACTGCAGATTGTATAGAAAGTATACCCACACAACATGGACATGACATAGTTTTAAATATAATAAAAATCACTGTAAAGTATATAGCAAGAAGGGAAATTATATCTACAAAATATCAGCAATTTTAACTTCTAAAGGTAAAAACAAACATCTGGAGTGTTTCTAAATTTCATAGACTGAGCATAAAATCAAATAAAATGTTTGCAAAGAGAAAACGGCATATTGTATAGATAGTTAGAAAGTAGAGAGAGATATAGTGAGAGAGGAATGTTGCCTGAGAAATAAGGAGGGAGGAGGAGGTAAGACAAAATGAGGGAGAAGGAAGAGACAGGGATGTCAGTGGGCAGGAAGAGGAGAAAAGGAGAGAGTGCAAACTACTTACTTAAATGACTTAAGAAAAGTATCAAGTAAATCCATGCATGTATTATATATAGAAGGAGTGCCACAGCAAAATAGATAGGAGGTGCAGAGTACAGAATAATTATGTGAAGAAATAATAACTGCATGAATACCCAAGACAACCATAATCATAGAGATCCAACAAGCTTAGTTTATACCAAGCAAAACAAACATCAGAAAACCACACTAAGGGACATTATAATCAAACTAGTGACACAAAGAAACATCATATGTGTCATTACATAAGACAAGGATAGTAGGAATGATGGTTAAATTTTCACTGGGATAAATAGACCCCAAAGATTGAAACTTAACCCAAGTGAAAGAAATGTCAATAATTCATATTTTTAAGATGAGCCAAGCTACACTTTCAATGCTGAGGTGCTAGAAAGTTCTTTAGACAATAAAAAGTCAAATGAAATTTTCACATAGATATTGGAACTTGTACAAGCAAAATTTTCGTGCTGACAGAAACTGCTACATTTGGAAGTTCAGACAGTGATGAGAATAAAAAATCACCTGAATATTAGATGTATCATATTTATACAATATTTTATTTTGAATATTAGTGCTATAAGTTCTATTTGGGTGAAATATACTTTAGTATCAAGTGAAGATGGAGTAGTGTCTTAGGTAGGGTTTCTATGGCTCTGATGAAACACCATGACCAAAAAGCAAATTGAAGAGGAAAGGGTTTATTAGGCTTACATTTCTGCATTGTTATACATCATTGAAGAAAGTCAGGACAGGAACTCAAACAGGCTCTCCAGACAGAAATCTGGGGGCAGAAGCTGATGCAGAGACAACAGAATGGCACTGTTTACTAATTTGTTCATCATGACTTGTTCATTCTGCTTTCTTATAGAACTCAGGATCACCAGCCCTGGGACTATACCACCCACAAGAGGCTGGGCCCTCCCAATTGATCACTAATTAAGAAAATGCCCTACAGATCAATCTTATGGGGACATTTCTCAATTGAAGGTACCTCCTTGCAGATAACTCTAGCTTGTGTCAAGTTGACACAAAACTAATCACCACAAGTAATATGTATTATTGTTGGATTTTATAATGTATATAATTTTACAGTATACTTTGGTAGATTTAAAAACAATATCATGAGCCCTATGTGTTTTGCTCTAAACTGGGATTAAACAGGATGAACTGTTTCCCTTTACCTGTTTAAATGATGGATATTTGTCAGAACTGGGGTATTTTCTGACACACTGTGGCTATAGACTGAATTGTATGCTTTCCTCCCAGGCTCA
>CABHPR010105052.1:0-10000 GCA_902168415.1 Peromyscus melanophrys
CTGTGGGCAAGTCTGCAAGGCATTTTCTTGACCAATGAGTGATGTGGGAGTACCCAGCTCACCTGGGCTGGTAGTCCTGGGTTATGAAAGAAAGCAGGCTTAGGGAGCCATGGGAACAAGCCTGTAAGCAGCACCCCTCCATGGTCTCTGTTTTACCTCCTTCCTCCAGGTTCTGGCTTTGAGTTCCTGCCCCGACTTATTTCAGACTATGGCCTGTAAGCCAAATAAACCTTTTCCTCCACAAATTGCTTTGTATTTATCAGAGCATCAGAAAGCACGCTAAGACAAGATAGAAATGCCATCTTGGTCCAGCTTCCTACTTTCCCTTCTATGAATTTGTATTCTTTTATTGTGTGAAAATTCAAGCATCCTCCTTGACTCTGCAAAAATCCTCTCTCCCTACTTCACTTAGATTAGAACGTCTGACAACTTTAATTGAAAAAAATCAACTAATGAGATAATTCAGATTATTTAGGGGCAAGGCAGGAGATAGTGAAGACTAATTACATGATTCTGGAATGTCTGAAAAATTACTTATTCTTTACATATTTCAGAGTAAATGTGTATGAAAGCCAGTTTTCTTCACAGAGATCCACTGGCCAAGTCTCCCATTGTGTTCTGAATGTAAGTACCAGATGATAAAACTTCCCAGTTGAATTTAATTAGTCTTTCACAATCAAAATTTCAAAGGCATTTTAATTTTCAGCAATTACTCTGCTTGTTGCTACTGTTGAATTTTATTGATGATTTAATATAACATTCGAATTTCTTATTGAATGAGATTTCAAAGTCTTGTTAATTAAAATAATAGTACTTTTTAAAAGGAGCATGCAGATGCAGATACAATATAAATATGTTTGGGTATTGGATTATTAGTAGATAGCAACATATATTTTTAGTATCTCTAGGGTGGTGTTCATTAAGATTACTGTCAGCAAGCTCCTATGCTTCATGTCAAATGGCAATGTAGTACATAGCAATTTTACAGTGTTCTTTACAGTCCTATCATTTCTATTTTATAGCAAACGTGAACAAAGACAACAATATAGCCAGCAAGCTGGTGTTTCACTAAGCTTTTCACAGTGAACACTTAGCTACAATAATAATTCATTTTATATGATCTTAGTGTATACTATGAAGGCTATTTCCCAGAATGGCAATTTTGTTGTTATATAAAATAAAATTATGCTTTGGTTTAAATTGCCATGCAACAAGAAATAGAGGCTGGAATCTGGTATGGAATCTTTGCCATATTGTCTGTAAATATATCTTAAGGGAAGCCAGTTATAATATTATATATTTACAATTCAGTAACTAAAGTGCTTAGTAACAAAAATTAAGACATGACATTTTCTTTGTTTATAAAAATCTTGATAGAGTTTCAGGATGTATAATATTTAAGAGCATAATGTTGAACAGTGATGTCTATCAAATTTGATATCTGTGTTACTGTTATCAGTCATCATCAACAATTACTAATTGATTCATTAGTCATTAGTAATGGAAAGGAATTACTTGATCCTTTGTGAGAAATAAGGTCAAAGTGTTTTAGGACAATATATTTTCCCAGCTCTAGATGATAAAATGTAAATGTACAAGTGAACCTAGAATTCATTATTCATTATTGTTAAGTCTATTCAAATATAATCAATATAATTCTAACTTAGTTTTTATCAGTTCAAAACATGAATGGGGCTGAGTATTGTCACATTTTTTGTTCAATCTCATTTCTCTTCCTTTCAAATGAGAGGATGAGTTAAACAATATCTAATTCTCATATGTACACACACGTGTGAGAGAGTGTCTGTGGGGGTGTATGTGTATGGATGTATGTACTTTCAAGGATAAAGTGAATTTACCAACATGTTGTGGATTTGAAGTCTTAATAATTCAAAAGACACAGATATTTATTGTTAGCAGAAAATTAGAGGAAGAAGATGTGCTCGTTAGTCTTATGTCAACTTGAAGCAAGCTAGAGTTATCTGAAAGGAGGGAACCTCAATTGAGAAAATGCCTCCATAACATCAAGTTGTAGGAAATTTTCTTAATTAGTGATTTGTAGGGAAAGGCCAAGCCCATGGTGAGTGGTGCCTTCCCTGGACTGCTGGTCCTGGGTGCTATAAGGAAGCAGGCTGAGCAAGCTACAAGGAGCAAGCCAGTAAGCAGCACCCCTCCATGGCCCCTGACTCAGCTCCCGCCTCCAGGTTCCTGTCCTGACTTTCTTCAGTGATGAACAGTGATGTGGAAGTGTAAGCTACATAAACCCTTTTCTCCCCAACTTGCCTTGGTCACGGTGTTTTATCTCAGCAATAGAAACCCTAACTAAGACAGAAGGTTTTTTTTGTTTTTCTTTTTTCTCCATTCTTCCACCCTAGTTCCTTCACTGCAGATCAAAGCACCATTTCTCAGGAGGTTTCTAGGAAATCATCAAAAATCTTTTTCAGACGTATTAAAGTTTGGAAAAATTGTACCCTTTCCTCACAAATAGCTTTTGTCTTTGCTGTATTTCTGGATTTTCAGTGAAATTCATAAGCTGTTGACAGAACAATTGAAGACTCAAAGTGGATATGTGTAGCTAGAGTTTTCCCCAGTCCTGCCTGGTCCACAGTCAGGACAAATCTCTCTCACCCGCCAGTCCCACAGCTGCTCTGACCCAACCGAGTAAACACATAGAGACTTATATTGTTTAAACTGTTTGGCCTAATGGCTCAGGCTTCTAGCTATCCAGTTCTTACATCTTAAATTAATCCATTTCTATAAATCTATACCTTGCCACGTGGGTCGTGGCTTACTGGCATCTTCACATGCTGTTTGTCATGGCGACGGCTAGCAGTGTCTCCTCCCACCTTCCTGTTCTCTCAATTCTCTTATCTGTTAGTTCCACCTATACTTCCTGCCTGGCCACTGGCCAATCAGTGTTTTATTTATTGACCAATCAGAGCATTTGACATACAGACCATCCCACAGCAGATATGTCTATTAAACATTTTTTATCCACTGTATCACATGCCTAGTTAAATGTGTCCTGCCTCTAAAGCAAGAAAGTTGGAGGCCAACACAAGGGCTTGCTTTTATATCTTTTTTCTTTGTCAACAAAACGTCTAAGCTCAAAATGACCTTAAAAGATGTAGTGAGAAGATAAAATGAAGGCTATGTGTTGAAAACACATGAGTGGAGGTAATGAGTAGTGTTAGCTCTGGGTGGGTGAGAGGAGGAGATCAGGTGAAATGTGGTAAACGCCTAATGTATTAGTGACAGTCTGAGGTTCTCAGCATACTGTGAGGTGCTGATGGGGTCAAAGAGACATTCCTGCATGTCAGAGCTGAGCATGTGGTCTCAGCTTGCCTGTGAAGTGCCTGTGCTCCAAGCTTGATGGAATTAGAAGGTTGCACTCAGACTAGAAAGGAGGAAGAGGCCAGCAACGACACACAGGGCCGCAAGACGACATTGAGTTACAGCGACCAACATTGTGGGCAGATGTCTGTGGTCCTGGTTCAATGTCCACCAAACACACAGACACATGACACAGAGACACATATACTTGTATACACATACAATAGTCTCTTTTGTTTCAATGTGCAGCCAAACACACATACACATACACACACACACACACACACACACACACACAAACACACACACACTTATTTATATACATACAGCAGTCTCTTTTGTTTCAATGTCCAGCCAAACACACACACACATACACAAACACTGTATACACATACAATAGTCTTTATGCATCCATCTGTAAGTGGGCAGCTAAATTGCTCCCAGTCTTTGGCTATAGTGAGTACTATTTAGTAATTATGAGGTTTTTTTTGTAAATTGCACATGTACTTCTGCCTCTTTTTAAACATTTACTATGGAACAATTCATGTTTACTGCATCTCTTTATTGCATCATTTTTCTTAAGCTTTGTTGAGTGTTATGCGGTCATTATAGCCTAGAAACAAGAGAGTATGGCATATGCTGCATGCTATGTGCATATGCAGGGCTGTCTGATCACACACACACACACACACACAGAGAGAGAGAGAGAGAGAGAGAGAGAGAGAGAGAGAGAGAGAGAGAAAGTTATCATAGCTTGGAGCAGTTTACATTTACTTCTACAAGCACACATGATCTTTATACAAAATACTCATAGTAGCATTTATCAGACATTACCACCATCATTCAGAGATACTTAATTTTTCTCTGCTCACACACAAACTTCTATGAATATTTTCATGTCGTAATAAATAAGAATTTACATTTTCCAAAGACCTTAGAGAAAAGCTTTCTACACACACTGTTAGAACATCAGCTTTGTGCTCACAAATAGGTTTTTCACTTAGGAAAATATTAAATTAGCCAGTGACTATGATGTTGTCCTGGTGGGTAAATTCTGCCAACAGTATCAGGCAAACTTCCATGAAGATATTGACTTGATCCTGGGAAAGAGGGATTGTTTGAAAAGAGATGACTCTGACCTGTTTCTCCATCTCAAGATGAGAACTCAGAGTTCATTCTTTCAGGAACTCTGAAAATACATTCTATGTCATGAAAGGAGCCATGGACAAAGGCAGAGATCCCCTGCCCATGATTTGCATCCTGGAGTGACCATGTAAAAAGAGCCTCACTCTGATGTAGTGACTGTTCCTAGTGATCTGTTTTACATTTTTACCCATAACATTCTGGCTGTCAGGATGTTCATCCCTAATCTTCTAAAATTACCATTCCTAAATATTCCTCAAGCAAGGAATTTCTCCACAATAGACTCACAAAGTAACCTCTGGAGCTGACTTTTGATGATCAAATATTCTCAAAAAGCCTCCTCAAGCTTGGATTTACTAAATTATAAAAAGATTAAAGTCATCCAAACAAGGTCACTGCATGCTGGCATAAGGGATAGTTAGCAAAATTTAAAATTTCAAGGTGAATATGTGCATTTGAAAACATATTTTGTATATATTTTCTGATGTGTTGTGTCACCTAATAGTTTGAGATATTATTACCTAATTGATATATATATAAAACCTAATATTGGGGTATATATTACCTAATAATTTGAGATATTCCATCACCAACTGATGAAAATAGTTAAAACTCTTTGCCAGTAGTAATTTCTTATTTTGCATTTAATGTGTAATATTTCACAGAAGGTCTTTCTGTCCCAACATTATTTTTGGGGTAACATTTTAGTGAGAAAACACAGCTTACCTGTAGCATTGCTGTATCTACATAGGCATGTATTTAATATTCATACCAGGTTTTTAATAGAAACACTATATTTTCCTTTTTTTTCAGATTTGGCAGAAGAATAATGTTCATTATTCTTCTCCCAAAAGCTTAGCTCTTTATAAATTCCAAATGCTTCCATGGGTAAAACCCCCATTGTCCAGGAAACAATGCTGTTCAAAGGATATAATTTTGATGAGAAGATCAGTGCCGTAACTTAAAAGGAAACAAACACATTTCAACATGTTAATTGGATTATTTGCATTTTTGTTTAAAATTTATGTGTAAGCTGCATATCTGCTATTTTGTGATTCATCAAGTTCAAACATTTAATTTTAAAGATTTTCTTGTACTCTGCTTTCTTTTCTATTTGTAAATTCTTAATATCCTAATAAGGAAAACACTTATCAACATAATAAAGGCTTCATAGAAAACATGCATCTTATTCATGATGGGCCACAAATTTAATGTGAGAGATTTTTTGACTTAAGAAAAAGAAAAAAATAAGATGTGAAAAGAAATACAAAGGAAAGGAAGTTGGCTTCACAATGATCAAAGATTCCAAGGATCATGATGAGTCCTATAAAGCAAGCTTCATTCATTCCCAGAGGCCTTACTGTTCTGAAAGTCATACCGCAATTGACTTTTTCAAGACCACTTGTAGACAAAAGCTTAGAATGAAGTGAGGGTAGTGGAGACACTCACGTGTAGAAAAGAGGGATGATGCTTTAGTTCCTGTGAAGCAGGGAAGGACGCCCTACAGACAGAATTTGGGCCAACGGAAGGACAAGAGTGATCAGTCAACCTGTAGTTCCAGATGCTGAGGTGAAGCTCTGATTACCCTGGTCGTCAAAGAGACAAAAAGTGACAGAGTGATCTGTCAGTCATTCAAACTGTTCTGTCCCATATGATGGCCATGACCCACTTACGGTTGTTTAAACATAAACCAAAATCAAATGAAAGCACAAAATTGCAAATCCTTCTCCATGGGCACATCCTCAGGGATCATAACAGGTTTCAATCCTTCTTCTAGAGAGGTCTGTGGGGCTGGACCGATTGCACAATGACTCCACACTGAAGTCATTATACATTAAGACTTTACGAATGGCAAAGGAAGCAGAGTATCGGAGAACCTCTCAAATTAAATGTTTGAACTTGATGAATCAGTAAATGTGAAATATGCGACTTACCCAATTTGAAAAGAAAATGCAAATAATCCAATTAAATGAAATCTATTAAAGTCTTAAAGTTATTACATAGCTAAAAGAACTCACCAGGCATATTTTCCAAAGCTTTATTTTTGTAAAGCACACAATCACATGACTGTAGTGATCATGCTGCCAGTGCGGGGGTGTGTGAGTGTATTGAAGCAGTAAGACCTCCTTTCCTAGTTTTGGGCTCCTGGCTACATCATCAACTTTCTGGGTCTCCAGCTTGCTGACTGTGGATATCAGGACTTCTTTATAATTCCATTAGCCAATTGCTTATGTCTATCTGTCCTTTTAATGCCCATTGATTCTGTTTCTCTGGGGAATACTTACCAACAAATTCACCACAGTGGAACTCTAAATTAGAATAATGAAAGAAGTACATAAAATGCTTTTATTTGTGGTAATACATGACATTTCTGTCAACTATATTTTGTAAAATAAAGACACATTTTTCTCTAATACTATATTAATAGAGATTTAGATCCAATGTTATTTTTTCCATTGTAAATATTTTATTCCAAATCTGAATACAGATTCTCAAAAATATCTGCCTGTTATGAATATTTAAAATTGCTTTCAATTTTCTCCTAAAAATGACATGCCTTGCAATTTCATTTCATAAGTTCTAATTCTGATTTTACATGTGCCTTCTTATATAATGCTATTGGGATACCTATATTATTGCTTTAACAAATGTTTTTCCATACCAAATTGATCCTTGTTATAATATACCACATGGTGAATCCATATCTAAAAAAAACTTTCCAAACTTAATATTTTCCACAAATAAATGCAAAAGTGAAATTTTAAGTTTAAGCAGGTGTTATATATTTATTTTATGACAGCTCTGTGCTGACAGAGTGATTTATCATCCTTTTAATTTTTCATATTTTAATATATGTTCCTCAATCTGACCTCATAAGTTAGAAGTTTTTTTGAAAAATCTGTGCTAAAGTACTAGTTAATATTTAGTAACAGTTTATTATGGTTCTGCAGCAATTTATTATAAAGAATGGATAAGAACAGTATATAAATGTTACCTTGAGGGCATGGAGGTCAGAAGTCTGGCATTGTCTCATCATGCTTCAGGAGGCCCTTTAGGAAAATCCACATCCTGCTGTTGTCAACCCCATGCCTGCATCCCTTGCTCTGTGGCTCACACCAGCATCTTGAGGGCAGAAAGAGTTTCTTCTGCCTCTACTGTGGGTGTGTCTCTGCTTTTCCATTAGGAAGACTAAACTTCACTGTTGTCAACAATGCCTCAAACCCCAGGGTGTCTGAAGCTCCTAAGACCCCTAATGGTCCTTCCAAAGAACAGGAAATAGCAAAATCCTCCTTTCTATATTTATCCACCCCTACCCCGTGTCCAATCACATATATTCTGTACTCATGAAACCAGAGGTCCTGAAGCTTTTCTCAGCCACATGGTGTGTCTCAGAGGGACTAGGTCACTGTCCCCAGCATGCAGAACTCTGTCCCCATGCTCTGCAACATCACTCTCCATTCCTCTTCTGACTCACTAGTACTATTGGGACTAGAACAGAGATTTAAAGGAACAAGAGTGCATAGGGTTGAGAAGACTGCAATGCCCTTGACTGATATAAAAAGTAGCCCATCTAGTTGCCATGTGGTCTTTCCTCTGATTGGTGTGGGAAGAGTGGGTGCAGGAGACACATATCAGTGATGTAAACACTATTGTGTATGACTGTGTCACATTTTATCATTAGTGACTACTATAAACAGCAGTACCATCTGCTTCCTTATTGTTCTGCCTCCCTGTCTCATGAGTACCTTACTATTATTTCAGAGTTCATTGACAAATAGTCTTCATTTGTGCTTCTTTAATAGGAGGATTATTAGCACAGGCCTCAATGGTCAGAGCCTCTAGAGGTCACAGACATCATGTGATCCCTTTTGTGTGTGTGTCACAGGACACAGTGGGTCACCTCTATTAAGTAGAATAAAGGCAACATGCTGAGACTTCATTACTTTTGTCTCTGGACTCTGTTTATTTCCCTTGGGGCTTCCTACATTTGACTGAAGTTAGCTGCATTGCTGGGATGCCCACAGGGTACAGACTTACTTAGCCACTAGACACCAATCACCTTGGAAGAATGATATGCCCCAAGGGCTTGAGAGTTAGTTAGTCTGAAGTCAATCTTTCTTCTGTGGAGAGCTGAGATTTAAGTTTTGTATAAACTTCATGCCTGTGACATGGACCCCACCCACAAAAGAACCAGCTACACCAGGCCCAGATTCCTGACCCACAAAAATTTTGATATGATAGTAATGGTGATTGTGTTTAAGCCACCACAGACTGGGTGGTGGCTGGTAATTCATTATACAATATATAACTAACACAAACACTTTTAGAACATAGTGTTGCATTTTTATTGTAGTATATGTGTTTGACAAATAATGATAAAATGGAAAATGAGTTAGCACTACCTCGAATTTCACCACAAACCTCTTCTCTCCTTGTGGCTTTGACTAACAGCCATTTATTTATTTTAATATGACAACTTTGTAACCATAATACATGCCATTATTTACTTGATAATCTTACCAGATACTATTTAATGTCCAGTGTTAATTTTTTTTCCTGCTGTCGTTCTCTCATTGACAATACCTAGATCCATCTCTGTTTGCGGTCACACAAGAAGCATGAAGGCCGAATCAAGTTGTCCGTGGTTACTCATGAATTTTGAATAACGCCAGAAGCTTGCCGTTTCCATATACTTTTAAAACTGCTTGTCAAACTCAGATGTACATAATCTTCTAAGAATAAGTTCATACAGCCTGTGACATTCTCTCAAATACTAAACACCATTTTAAAAAGGTAACCTGAGATATCAGAGCAAGGAAGTGTTACTAAGTGTGATTCAATTGAGAAAAATCTCTCTATGAGATATAATCCAGGCGACTTATTTTTAAATTATTGATTTATCAGTCTGTCATGAGTGAGACATGTGAGTTTGCATGCATACAGCATAGTGTGAGAAGAGCTGTCAGGGAAGGAAGTCAAGGCATGGTGCAAACATCTGGAAGGCAGCAATCAGGACCACTAGATATGAGATGATCCAAGACTGAAAAGGAGAAATGGAGGCAGGTGTTCAGCAGTCAAAATGTCAACTGCAGTGATGACACAGAATATGTCAAAAACCCAGAGTTCTGCTTTTCCATAGTATTTGTGTACCATGACCCTAGACAGAGAGGTAAGTATTATTCCAGAATTGGCACATGACACAAACTTTATAAAGGCATTATCATGATACCGGGCTCTGATTAAATGAAATGGTCTTACTATTCCAACAAAACCAGAAGAACCATTGAAAATCTGTAGTTTGTAGTTTAACACCTTAAGACTGCAGTATTTCCTTTGAATGAGGATGAGGCTATTTGATTAAAAAGTCCAGACTACTTGTACATTTTGATGGGAAATGGCTGATTAAGTCATTACTGTTCTTGGCACATAATCATGTCAGGCATTTGTATTTCTCAGAATCATGGTTTAAAACCATTAATGAATACTCTACCCACATTTTATGACACCAAAAATACAAGTGATC
>CABHPR010105052.1:15000-35347 GCA_902168415.1 Peromyscus melanophrys
ACTTTATAACTCTCTACCTGCTCCTGACTATCTACCTATCATCTGTCCATCATCTATCTGCATACGTATTATCTATTACCCAACTAACACACATCTCTATATTCTGTCCTTATCATCTATTACCTTTCTTCTACATTTTTGTCATCTATCCTGCGCTATCATTTTCTATCATTCATCAGAACCATGTCTTTCCTTATCTGTCATCTATCTCTTCATCTCTATCTCTCTAATCTATCTATCTATCTATCTATCATCTATCTACTATCTATCTATCTATCCATCATCTATCTATCTATCTATCTATCTATCTATCTATCTATCTATCTATCTAAATATCTAGTCTCTCTCTACACACACACACACATATACCACTCATAACTTTTCTATCTTTGCATATATTATATATCTATATACCTGTTATCTACCAATCTTTTCCTTTAGCTTGAACCATCTCACCTCTATCTAGCTCTTACCTGTCATCAGTATCTACCATCTATTTGCCTGTCATCTATCTATTTCTTCCTTTGGTTTAAACTCTTTCACTAATTTTTATCTAATTTGTATTATCTATCTATCATCTATCTATCTATCTATCTATCTATCTATCTACTATCTATCTATCTATCTATCTATCTATCTATCTACTATCTATCATCTATCTTCTATCTATCTATCTATCAATCTATCATCTATCTTTATCTATCTATCTTTCTATCATCTTCTATCATCTATTCTCTGTCATCCATCTATCTCTATCATTATCAGATCATCATCATCATCTTCTATTTCTCCCTTATTATAGTCTAGATTTTGATTGACTTTATTGCATCCTAATGTTTTCTTTAAGCGGAGACAAATTGATGATATAGTCTTGACTTGTTTATTTTCCCTGAAATGTGATAAATATCCTTGACAGCTCCTAAACAGTGAACGGTTTCAATCAATGGGTTTTCACTTGTGAGTTAGAATAAGGCTGGGTAGGTTTTGTCGGGTGAGTCATTTGTTGTTCAGTATATTCAGGTTGTTATAGCATTCTCCTAAAAAATAAGTTGCTGCCAAACTGTGGGTTCTTAGAAAGCTATAGATCCTTTTCTGTCTTTTGTGAGTTTTAAATCTATCTTCATCTTTGGTTGATGCTGATATTTCTTACAAAAAAATCCCACTTTTCTTTTATGAACATATCTACATTTTTATCCTTCATCTCTAGGTTTCAGCCTAATAATTTTATTCTGACTTACCTTAAAATTTGCAAATACTTTATCCATGTCAAACCTTCTATTGAAGGCATTATGTGCTCTTGAGATCAGTTACACATTAGTGCTAGAAATCCTGTTATCTTTTGTTCAAATGCTTGTAATCTTATTTCTTTATCTTACCCTTTAGCACGTAAAGTTCCATTTTGATCATCTGATCTCTGATAGGCTTTTGTCTCTGTGGCTGTGGCTCTGTAGTTATCCTTTGGGGCTTACATGTTCTTATTTGATCAATTTTTTTTTCCCTTATGGGACATTCTGTTTTTTATTGTTGTACTCATTTTTTATGAACATGCAGGAATCTAGAGTCTTCTCAAGATGTTATCTCTATCCAGAGGGCAAGTTTACTCTCTAGGTACAGTCATTTCACATGGAATTCATATTTCCACCTGGACTTCAGAGCTCATGGTGACCAATGTCTTTCTTTCTCACTCATTATATGTTGGAATAATTGAAGTTCTAAGTCAGTGGTTCTCAACCTTCCTAATGCTATGACCCTTTAATACAGTTTCTCATGTTGTGATGACCCCCAACCATAAAATTATTTCATTTTTACTATATAACTGTAATTTTGCTACTGTTATAAATGCTAATATAAATATCCAATGTGCGGAATATCTGATATTTGACTTCCACAGGGTCACAACCCACAGGTTGAGAACTGCTGTTTCAAACAAATATGTATAAGTTTGCCCCAACCCCCTTTCCTGCTGAATCCTGACATTCAATTTCCACTTACCTTCCCAAACATGCTAGTCAGAAGATATCATCTTTTCACTCTCCAAACTGCTTCTTCTAGAATCAGAGGTATAAACTCCTCACTGCTTTATCATGGTAAGAGGCTAGAATTTTGTGTTTAATATTCTCCAACTAGTATATAACTTTGTTGAAAAATCATATAAATTCAATTTGAAACTGGTTTGAATAGAAATGCAAGTTTAATTATGGAAAGGTAAATAGATTACAGTAAAACAAAGATAGGAAGATAGATTCATAGAAAGATAGATAGATAGATAGATAGATAGATAGATAGATAGATAGATAGATGGAATTTATCATCTCCTTCAGAATGTGAGTAGATGCTGTAAGGGTACAAGGATATCTTGCTATCTCCCACAGTGTCATTTGCTACCAGCAAGAGGCTCAATCTTCTTAACTTCTGGTCTGACCTTCATTCTACTTATCCATGTTCAAGACTGTACCAGCCTGGGCATGGTGTGAGACCCTGTCACAAACAATAACAACAACAATAACAAAACAAACACCACACCACAAAAACTAAATTTCAAAAAATCTCTATTTTTTTTTGTTTCCCCATTGGTAGAAGAGTATGCAAATGCCCATTTTGTCTGAATGACAGTAACTCAGTTACAAGCCCAAACACTAGAATCCTGTTGGTATGGAATTTTAAACAGCAGGATAAAGAATATAGAATTTCCCTTTAAGATATGTGCAGTATTATTACCTGAGGTCTCATCTCTCAGTGCTGTTACTGTTGTGTTAAAGAGTTCATATTGGTGGCTCAGCCATGAGTTTGAACATTTGAACAAAATAATGTGTTAGAACTGGGGTCATGGTGTAACAGAATATAAATGCATTCTAATATTTTAATCACATTGCTTGTGAAATATTGACTATTTATCTCTCTCATACCTCCTCCCTTCTTTGTTCCTTTCTTTCCTCATTTTTAGAAAATGAGATTGAATAAAAATGTATAGATAATTGTCCCAAAATATCAACTTCATTATAGTCCTATTGCTTTGTCAAAAGTTGTTGGGGATTGAACTTAGGACCTAGTGTGCATTAGGCAAGCTTTCTTCTACTGAGCTACACTTCAAATCCGACCCTTCTGACTTCATATTATGCTCCTTAATAAATGTATTTCACTAAGAATATATGATTAAATACATATGCATACATAGGCATATCAAAAGGAAGGAAATGTGATACTAAATAGATAACTAAATAGGTAAGTAAGCTATTTAAATTTATGTAAAGTGATTTTGTTGTTTTGTGCAAATAAAGTGCACACACACACACACACACACACACACACACACACACCAAACTCACAAAAGCACATTTGACTTAAAGTCTTCGAAAGATACAAGTTTATTCTTGCATAGAAAAAGTGGAATCAAAGTCAAGCCTTTTCTGGATTATGTTTTACTCCCAAGGAGCTGGTATCTGGCCTCTGTGAACCCACCTCACTTCTTACCCATAGTCACTGACTGAATTGTGGTTGACTGAGTGTGAGTTCTGAGTCAGAGAGACATGGATCAGCTCATCACTCTCCTGTAGCTGCTGGGAAAAGTCCCCAGCTTAGTGGCTTTCCAATACTCTTTTCATCTCACAGTCTGTAGACTGGAGTTGATTCAGACCACACTGGAATTAAATATAGTAGTCATTCCAAGATGGCCTTCCAGATTGCAGAGGTCTGCATTAGCCCATATCCTTTTCCATCCTCAAAACCAAACCAGCCTCTTCAACTTGAGTCCCCACATAGCATCCTTCTTCCTCTCTCTCTGCCTCTTCCACCATTAAGTCTATCTGGGTAACTTAAGATAGTCTCCCAACGTTAATGTTACCTGACAAAGAATGTCTATCCCAATGTCAGTCTCAATCCTAACTGACCATAACTTCACAGGGGCCAGAAAGTAGGCCGCTGATACTCCTGATGTCCTTTTGCTTTGTGTGTCTTTGTGAGGTGCTAACCCATGTTTTTAATGTCAACATGGGCCTGGCAAGGCTCCCACAGTGTCATGCCATTTAAAAGAAAGTGACAATGGTCACTCTAATTCAATACATTCCCGATTATAAAGTAACATGTTAAGACAAGCAGTTTAGAGTCCGTGCTAATGAGAAATAACAGGCTGGTCTTAAGAGAGGGTCAGAACCCAAGAAGAGGTGTTGAAGGCCACGCATATTCCCATCCGTTCCTCTTGAATTTTCAAACCTTGTTGACTGGCTATAAATCAGCCAATTGTATAGCTGCCTTGAAAATGAACACACATAACCTGGGGAAGAGGATCTTTCAGATCATTTTTGCATTTGGGGACTGATCATATAATTGATCGTTGCAGAAACACCAGGCTGCTGAGCCATATCTCTGTCACTTGCTGCTGTAGGACTACAAGATAGGAGCTGTTGTCCCTGGAGAGCTTCTGGAGGCTTCTGGATGCCAAAGGCACCCTGGAAACCGCCACAGAAACAGATGCTATTTACATCTGTTTTTCATGACAGTCACTTAAGAAGCCAAAAAAAATATGCATTTTAACCCACACTGCTCAAATATTCAAGAACCTATTTGACTTGTCAAGGCACTTTTTAAAAAATTATAGTAGGAGATGAAATTTATAGCAAATAAAAATTATTACATTTTACTTTGAATTTATCATGAATAAATATTTTTGCATATGGTCTTTGCATTGAATTCTGGGAGAATTTTTAAGAGAAAGAGTATTTTTTGCTCTTTCATTCCCAATGTGATACTGTGAAGAACAATCAATGTTAGCTTGTGCTGTATGAACAAAACTTGATTTTTATTATCTAAATTAACATAGATGAATATATTTCCTTCAATTTTTAAATGTTTTACTTTTTCTAACAATCTTGTTAACTCTGATCTCAGGGGAACTTTTAAGTAGACTCCCAGGCATGATTGCTTTTCAAGCACACTCCAGAAATTCTATTTATACTTTTCTGAAGTGTCCTTCTTAAAGAGACATTTTCCCCTTGTTAGGACAATAGGAGTTAAATAGGAAAAGTAAGTTTTAAGCATGGCATCTCTTCATGGCTGGGGCTGTACTTCCATGGAAAGATCCTAATCTGCAAGAAGACCTAGAATTGATGCCTGGAACCTCATCAAACTGCTCTTGCCCTGCAGATCTGTAATTCCAGCACTCCAGAGCCAGGCTGGAGGGTCAGAGTTCAAGGTCATTATGTGGTACACTGCACGTTGGAGGGCAGCCTGGGCTCCAGGAGAGCATTCCTTCTCATAACAGTGTCCTTTGCGTGTCTGAACTGTGTGCAGATTAACAGGCTGGAACCTTTACTGTGGGAGAATATGGCAAATACGAAAGGCATGCATGCCCATGTGGCTTTACAAACAAGGAGCAAAATATTAAAGTTTGCACAAACTTTTTATTATAACTATGAAAGGGAACCTAATAGGCTGTCTTCATAGATTAGAAGTTATGGTGCTTTCAATTAGACACAGCCATTGCTCATCTCACTGAATCAAGCCAGAATGAGGCAGGATGCGAACTCAGTTTTCCACTCCATGCTATGCTGATATAATGCAGGCTTTGCACTTAGGGCTTTGGTTTACAGCATTTGAACTAGCCCCCCCACACACACACAGAACAAAATAGTTGCTGCCGTCAGTGTGATTTGTAATAATGATTCCTCTTAATCATACTCAGCCTTTTCAGCAGCGCCTATATCAACTGTTTCACATCAGCCGCCATGATGGGATATTTTCACTTGTCTCAGCAAGGTGTATTTGGTGTGGAAGGTGATACTTCTCTCCAGATGGAAAAGACATCCCTAGGCAAACAAAAATAGAAAGATAGCATGCACATTTTTACAAATAGGTTTTGAAAATGTCCTCTACTATGACCTGACTTCTGGGGTCCTTAAAAAATAATCATCCTCTAGAACTGCTCAGACCGCAATCTTCCTGAAGCAGATATTTCTTAGGAGATGATTGTAGATTTACACACAAGCGAAGTGCCTCCCCTGCTTTTAATAAGCTCAACCTGATTATCTTACAGTAACATAAATATTTTTTACCACCTCAATGAAAACTAACACGAGTCTCCTAAGTGGCGAACAGTAAACAAAATAACTCACAATATTTAATATGAAGTGACATATTTGATGTTTATGTTTATACTTCTCTCACCCTAAAATTATATAGATATTTAAACATGACTGAGAACATTTACAAAAACTGTATAAGCATGTAAAATACACTCATTTGTTGGAACGCCCGAATCTTGGTTAATCATTCATATACACAGATTATCACCTGAGGTCCACTCTACAGATTCCCCACAGGCTGGACAGGTGGGCTATGCAACTTGGAAAGAGGGTTTTCTTAGCATAACTGAGGACAGAAGAACAGTTGCTTGCTATTACCTCTGTTCAGGATCTCTGGGCACTGAAACTACCAGGTGGTGGTCTTTGTTTTATTTGTGGCCCATGCAATCCATGACGGGGCTCTTTCTACCTTCCCAACCTCCCCAGTGCTGGCTTTCCTGACCTGTGCTCCTTGGTCTGTGGAAACACGCAGAAGGATCAAGTGTAATGATCTCACCGTATCCTACACCAAACAGAATACCAGCTGCATGGAGCCTTCTCAACCCATTAAATTCAAGTCTAATAAAAACAGAGGGCATTTCTGCTGGTTTGAAATCCATTTTGTGTTACAAAAAATGAATATGTCAGATTGGAAGAGTTAAGTCAGATGAACAGGCATAAAGCATTTTTCAAGACTTATTTATTTTTAATCTGTATGTATGTGTGTCTGAATATGGGTATGTGTATATGAGTGGAACACAGAAGAGGACATCAATCCCCAGAAGCTGGAGTTACAGGCAGTCCTGAGTCTCCTGGTGTGAATCCTGGAGCAGTATAGCTTCTTAACCATTGAGCCTTCTCTGCAGCCCAGGCAGAAAGTATTTGTTTGTTTGGTTTTTGTTTTTAATTATGTTAGAGTTTATCTCAGTCAGCCAACAGTAAGGAACATAACTTACATTATGATACAGAAAAAAAAAATCAAGAAACCAAATTGCCTGTGATGAATAATTATGGTATTGACCATACAGTTTTACAAATAAAGTAATTGAGCTATATGCATACAGTGGGTGAATTTATGGTGTGTATAAATATAAAGCTGATTTTTGAAATTAAAAGAGTATAACACATTAAAATGAAGTATTCGGTGTCTCATTATACCAACATAGCTCTTATCCGTAATGATGAATTTTCAAAAATTAAAAAATGAGATTGTTACAATTAATATTTCAAGAATAAAAAAGGCATACAAATAATTTCAAAATACAGAAAAAATAATGAGGGTTATTTTATTATTAATATGTAGTGGAAAAATGGCTCAGCAAAAAAGTCATGTATTAAGAAGTTAGTGTCTGCATATCAGTTTTCAAGGTAGGAAAGGAACATTTCAACATTCATATTTGCATAGGACATTACTGGAGACATAAGTCAGTGGTAGAGCACCTGCTTGCCATGTGTAAGTCACAGGTATTGTCCTTGGCGCTTAAAAAATAGTCATATAACATTATAAATTTTTAAATGTGTGATCATTAGAAAAGGCATTCAACCTTAACCAGCTGCAACAGAAACCTACAAAACAGAAAAAGATACAAACCCTGTTTCTACAAAGAGTTAAAATATACAAAGTATACATAACCCCTGGATTTCAGAAATAACAACAAAAAAAATCTGTTTTAAATAAGGGCCAAAGTCAAGTGTCTCTTCTTTTTTAACATTGATTTTATTTTATATATATGTGTGTGGTTTTGCCTGGATGTATATGTGTGTGTACCATGCAAATGCCTACTGCCTGAAGAGATCAGAAGGGGGGTTCATGTCCTCTGGAATTGGAGATATAGATGGTATGAGCCATTGTGTGGGTACTGGTAATCAGACCCAGGTCCTCTGCATGAGGACAAGTACTCTTAACTGCTGAGTCATTGCTGTGGAACAATCTTTGTACACCGTAAATATGTATTATTTTCTTTGGTTAATAGCTGACTGGCCTATAGGAAGGAAGAGATTGGGTAGAAGAGCCAGACTAGGAGGATGGTGAGAAGGGCAGAGTCTGAGGAGTCTCAGGGGGATACCACGAGACTCAGAGTGAGCAGGATGGAAAGTACATACTTGAGGTAAACAAGCCTGGAGCAGCACAAAGATGAATAAAAATGGGTTAATTTAAGTTATATGAGCTAGCTAAAAAAACAAGCCTAAGCTATTGGCTGGGCATTTATAAGTAATATTGAGTCTCTGTGTGGTTATTTGGGAATTGGCTGGTGGGACAGAAAAGTCAGCCTACAAATTATCTCTCTAGCCACACGAAAAGGCATCACTGCAAAGAGAAAACTGACCCAAAATAAAACACTTGACAGCAGTTGTAACAAATGGAAATCCTCACTGCCAGGAGATACTGGCTCATACTGCTGACTTATATGACTGCTGAAAAAATAAAGAACAAGGAAAGCAAGTGTTGGTGAGGATGTGGGGGAATAGAGCCCTTTGCACCGTTAGTGGGAGCAGAAAAATGGTATCTGCTGTGGAAACTAGCTTGAGAGTCCAGTCACCAAGGAGAGAATTTCCATGGTGCATTTGCCTTCTCTATCTGCTGTGACAAAGTGCCACAGGAGGAAGGACTGACAGCTGGCATTTCTCATAGTGGTGGGACGAAGAAAGTCAAGGTCAAAGCAGCGATTGCTTTGAGCACACCTGTCCTCTCTCATTGCTCTCGTGTACTGAGATAAGAAGGGTACCCTCCACAGTCTTCTATGTACACCAATCCCAGCAAATGAGAGCCCAGCCCTGACCTTCTCATTTGTATGACTGACTCTTAGCAATCTCATGTCGAAACACAGCCACATGGGGTATTAGGGCTTCAGCATCTAAATTATTGTTAAATTTACTCTTTGAAGATTTCACTATCTATACAATGTATTTGACCCTATCTGCCCAGCAAGTGTTACAATTCTCTCCAACTCCCCCCAGTGGCCCCCCATCTCCTCCTACTTCATGTTCTCCATTTTGTTATTGTTATTAACCCCTTGAGTCCAGCTAGTTCTTCCCCTATGCTCATGGTTGGTGTACAGCTACTGGGGCTTGGGAAAACTGCCAGCAACCATGTTTCAAAGTAGAGTGTCTCTCTGTCTCTTGGCAACCATAAAACGCTCCTCTTCCTAGGGTGGGATTCAGGGGCTATTCCCTTATTCATGTTGGAATTTAGAATGTCTGAATTTTGAGGGCCTTATAGGTTTAGGCCCTCAGAAAAAAAAGGTTCAGAATTCCCACTTCTGGATCCCTATCAAAGGGCATTGAATGGTGGATTCCGAACAGTGATATCTGTACACTTGCTTTCATAGCATCTTAATTAGAAACATCTAGGGGGAAGAAGATGGTGAGGTGTTCTTTGAAGAGTGAATAAAAAAGCAGTGTGCTTTATTTAGACCAGTAATTCTCAATCTTCCTAAAGCTGGGACCCTTTAATATAGTCCCTCATATTGTGGAGACCCCCAACCAGAAAATTATTTCTTTGGTACTCATAATTGTAGTTTTGCTTCTGTTATGAATTGTACTGTAAATATCTGATATGCAGGAGATCTGATATGTGACCCCCCTAGATGAAGTCACAACCCACAGGTTGAGAACCACTGGTTTAGACAATGACATGTGACTATAATTTAAAAGACCTGACAGTGTTGTTCTAAGAGAAGCCAGCCACTGAGTGAAGGCGAGCACTGTGCAACTCCACTCATGGTTAATATGAGCAGTAGAAACCAGATCAGACTCAGAAAGCAGCCTAATGGCTCCTCAGGCACAGGAAATGTGGTGTACATAAACTCATGTAAGCACACACACCTCCACACAGGAATAAAGAATAAATACTATTTGCAAATGGTGATATGATTAAAGGGTATAGAAATCAGTTCTGTAAGGATGAAAATGCTGGAGATATTTGTTAAACAATGCTAATATGCATGAAGCTTCCAAACTGTGTGTTTAAAATGGTTAGGGTTGGTGTCATTGTGTGGTTTGTATCCAAATTAAAGATGGAAAATTAATATATCACATGTCATGTTTTTAGAAAGACATGCCCATACAAATATTTGATTACTAAATATTACCTTCAAGTTTATCCTGCAAATGTCACATTTTCATCTTATCTGAGAACATTTCTTAGAATATTGATTCTCCAACTGCTTCAGTTTATCTCATGAAATGCTGGTACTCACTGAAACACTTTTATTTAAACTCTAAAGATTTTTACATCTCTATAATATATATTTCATTTAAAAGTTCTATTTATCATTTACTGATGATTATTTATTTAAATATATTATTTATCATTTAAAATTGTGCTTCCCAGATATAAAACAGTATAAAAGTTGTGCATGTTAATATGATAGCATATTCCATGGCATCATGCACCTTTATTACATAGTGTTTAAACCAAGATAACCTCTTTGATCTCCTGAATCATTTCCTGAGTTCTGTGATGGAAAAATCTAAACTCCTTCCAGTTTTTTGAGGTACACACTCCTGTCATAGGAACTCACTGCTCTGAGAGTATATGTTGTCATTTGAACTACCTCAGCTCAGCCCCCGGTGGTCAGCCTTTCCTGTCCCCTCCCCACAGCACTGACCACATTAACATTCTACTCCAAACTTCCATGAGTCACTTCCTTGGATGAAACACATGAGGGGGCTCATTCAGTACATGTGTCATTATTCGGGGTCATTCTACTCAACATCGGGTCTCCCTGAGTTTCATCTTTGTTGCCACAAGTGACAAACTTTTGTTTGTGTTAAGGTACTTTCAGTCTTTCTGAGCCATTCTTTCCTACCCAAGAGACACCCCACCGCAACACTGTTTCTCTGGTCAGTGGGTATTAAGCATTTTTTCATGGACACACACATATACACTGGCCCACATGCCTGCACTCACACACATACACACACACATACCTGTGTATTCTTTGAGAAATGCCTGTTTGGGTCTGTTCTCTATTTTTCATTGATCAGTTCAATTTTGGGTTATTGTGTTCTCTTGAGATTTCAGGTGTTCTGGGTAGTCTATTCCTTGTCAGATGCAAACGTGTTAGACCATTCCGTAATTTGTCCCTTCACTGTGCTGTTCCATTTGCTGTGCACAAGTTTTTAGATACAGGTAATTCCACTTGTCTATTTTTACTTTTGTTTCCTGTGATTCGGGCTCTTTTCAAAAAAAAAAAAAAAGAAAAAGAAAAAGAAAGAAAAGAAAAAAGCATCCTTTTCCATTTCAATGTTCCAAAGCATTTTCCCTATGCTTTTTTTTCTATAGTTTTGTATGGTTTCAGATTTTACTCTGAAATCTTAATTTGAACTTGAGTTTACTTCTGTAACTGGGTAAGAGGGTTCGAGGTTCCTTTACCACGTGTATGATGCTTTATTTTCCTTTCCTCTAGCCGCTGTAGTAGAGTGCACATTTTCATCATTGGTAAATAAGAGCAGGCTATGGGTGTCTCAGTCTGCTTTCAGGTACTCCGTGCTATTCTGCTGGTAGGTACAGGATCCCTGAGCATTTTAAAAGCAGCATTTTCATTTAATTTTATGCATGTTTATTCTAGACCTAAGGGAATTATTTGTCTTGTGCTTATTTTTTTTTAAAAAAAGAGCAGGTTTTAATAAATGGAAATTCAATACTATGAACTATCATGTCAATGTAATCATTTAATTATGCAACTTTCTTATAGCCATTTTATTATCTAATTTAAATAATTTCATTTAAATGGTTATTTTATTTAATTTAAATAAGTACTTAATTAAATTGTTTAAATTATTTTTATTAATTTAGGACAGAAAATTCAACGTATTAATTACCTTGAGGAAATAAAGTACATGGTTATCCATGTTACGAAGCTTGTTTTTTTAACTGTTAAGATGTGGAAAGAGGCAGGCATTTTATGTCAGATGAGGGGGTTCCATGGTAATTGTTTACCAGAGTAGCCCCGGATTATGTCCAATCTCCCTTGTGCAATGCAAATTAGATTGGCCTTGGGCCATCCTCTGGAGGGAGGTCAAAGTCACCCAGGGAAGCCCTGCAGGTGTATCTGGCCAGACTGACCAGGTCCACACAGGCTGGCAGACACAGAGTCAATCCTCAGGAAGAATGTGGGGCCATGAGAGTCACAAACCCCTCTGTGCCCCGCAGCTCCTCCTGCAGGCTCTGCCCTAGTGTGTTTCCCGGGCCACAGGGGAAGCTGACAGACTCCAAGCTTTCTACAGTTCCCTGCACCCCAAGAGCAAAGTGTCTTCCCCCAGTTCCAGCTGTAAGACTTAGGGAAGAGCAGAGGGCGAGTTTCCGAAACCACCACCTCCTCACCGCCCCCCCCCCCCCCCGTCCCCTGCCCCCGCGCCCGACACACCAGGCAGGGACATTTGCTTCCTGATGGGACCTTTGCCGGACCTTTGCGCTCAGATGCCCATTGGCATCTGCGTCTGCGCACTGGTGACGCAGACAGCCACAGTGTGGGGGCGTGTACAGCAGGGGCAAAAGGCCTGGGTGGGTCCAAACACATGTGCAGAGACAGGTAACTAGGGGCTACATGGAGCAAGGAGGGGCGACCGACCTTCGAGCTAGAACACTTCCCACTAGCAATTGAACCATTTGGAGCACACTTCCTCTGACGAACCGATCAGCAGCTCTGCTCCGCACACAGGCAGCGTCCAGGAGGGGTGTGGCGAGCGGCAGTTCTGGTGCTGCCACTTTGGGGGAGTTTCTTCTCCCTGCGACCTACAGGCTGGGAGCACCTCGTCCTCTAGAGGTTGGCATCACCAACTTCTTTCCTGTGGCCTAAAGACTGATTGGGATAAAGCAGACACTGCCCCGCCTCCTCCCTAATGATTGGGATGAAGCAGGCATTACCCCCGCCTCCTAGTCGCTATCTAAGTGGCTCTAAGGAACAGGGCACATCACAGACTGGTGCCAGCTCAAGTTCTGCTTGAGTAATTTAGACTCCACGTCCACCCAGGTCCTGGTCCAAACTGAGGCGATGGTAAACCCAGTAGCTTCTCTCACAGCCATGGCTCAATAGGTAGCCACCAGCAAGCTTCTGATGTCAGGGATGGAGGCAAGTGAACAGAGGCCAGAATGCAGAATCCAGGGCTTCATCCTTCCTCTTGGCTGCTCTTCCTTCAACCAGGAACTTCTGTTTCAGTGAGCCAAAGAAGGAACATTGCTCCAGACTTCTCGATTCAGCTAGCCTCATATCAAACTGTTAAAATAAATACTAAAGTTGATCTTCCGGGTTGATGTGTTTTGTGTGCTGTTCCACTTGATTAAGTTGGGATCCCGCTGTGTGGCCCAAACTGACCTGAGACTCACTCCTGATCCTTCTCGCCTCAGCCACCCTAAGGCTGGCATGACCTGCACACACCAACCAAACCTGGCCTCTTTACGGATGTCAGTATATGGATTTTAGAAAGTATTTAAGGTCTTTTCCCTCCTCAACAAATCTTTCCAGGAGTGTTCACCCCCAAGAGCAAAAACACTGTTTCCTAAGTTCCCAGATCCACTGAGTCTGAGCAGATCTCTCATGGTCAGGGCCAAAGTAGGGGGAAACTCTATGGTCCTCCATGGGAAGACAGGAGAGGAAGTAGGGGGACCGGGGCGGTGCAGGTTAGATAGGGAAGGAGGAAGGGGAAGAGGGTAGGGAAGGCAAGAGGACCAGAAAAGGAGGGTGGGGGTGAGCGTAAGGGTTGAGGCGGAGCTAGAGCCCCCACAGTGGCTGTTTTTCCAGAGATGGCCGCTAGAGGGAGACATGCTGGGCAGTACAGGTGGAATAAAAAAAGGAGCCGGTTGTCTGGAGGAATTTGTCGTGATGTCGCTTTAAAAGGCTTCAAGTGAATACAAAGAAGGGAGCCCACAGAGGAGAAAATCCAGTAGTGCCTGGTTTTCGCCCCTCAGCTTCCTCTAGTGTTGAGATCTTGCGTTTTTCAGCATTCTCAGCTTAATATTAGGAGTCCGCAGGGACGCAGGAAAGGACGAAGACCTTAAGGATGGAGCTCTGACCATCTTGCCTTTTCCTAAAACAGACTGAGAAAACGCTGTAGAAATGGGATTTTTTTTTCTTTTATCTTCTTTTGCTTTCCCAATTACATATCCAATCTCTGCTTAATCTGACTCTGTATCTTTAAAATATCACGTCATGGTGCTTGAAAACGTAAAATCAGTGCGAAACGGACTCATTTTACACACATGTAGAGGTATTTTCATTTCTCACAGCTAACTTGGAAATTGCTACGGAAACCTTGGAATACGTCACTTAACGCAAGCTGTTTTTTTTTTTTTCCTCTCCTTTTCTTTCTTTTTAAGGAATACTACTCCCCCCTGCAAAAGCTCTTAAGTCATTGATGAGTGTCAGAAAGTAAGGTGGTCATGGGTCTGGGGCGCTGAATGCGTGTGGGACGTTTGAACACGTGGACATTTTCCACTTACTGTCCCTGGGTTGGGAAGTAGGCAGTGTGGGCTGCGGGGAAGTTAGCATGTTATCTTCACAAAGATTTCAAGACAGTCTAAATCATTTTTTAGCTAAAAGGATGTCTCGGTGGGTTTGAGCTCGGCCAAACGGATCAGTGATGACTCAAGAGCAAACCAGAAAAGTGTGTTTTCCCAGAACCAGGTGTTGAGCGCCTGGGCGTCCCAGTCAGCGGCGCGCGCGCAGAGTGGCCAGAGCCCCCTCTGCTCCACCAGCGCACCACGCGCGGTGCCGCCCTGCAGGACCCGGGGGACTCGGACCCCGTGCGCCATCCGCGCTCCCACCCCCACCTCCACCCGGAGCTCTCCGTGGCCCTGGCGGCAGACTCGGCCGAGCGCTGCAACCGGTGGGGCGGGGAGACCTGGCCCTCGCCCCGCGGGCCCGGCAGCCTCTGACGTCCTCTCGGGCCTTTAAAGGAGTGGGTCGCTGCGCAGGAGAGACTCGACTTTGGAGCTGTCACTTTGCAGGGAGGGAGAAAGCCACTCCGCTCCGGCAGGCGACAGCTCGGACGCCGCTGTGGCCGGCCACTGCGTAGGGACTGGGTCGGATCAGCGCTGTGTCCCAGCATCCTAGGCAGCCGGAGTTGCGTTGGTCACTCTCGCCTGGCGGTGAACCTTAGGCGTCCCCGCGCCTTCCCCTGCACACGCATATCAAGGACCATGAGGTGCGCCCGCGGTCGCCGGTAGAGCACAGAGCCATCTCCCGGGCTCAGGTGCCTGGCGATTTTTCTCCCAGCCCGGAAAGGCGCCTCGGTGAATCCGCACCTGCAACTTGTTTGGTTTCCTCTCCCGCAGCGTGTGCAGCGGCAGCATCAAAGTTTCTCTGCCTTCCTCGGGAATCCGCCGTTTGGATCGATCCTTCCCGCGCGGTCTCCCCAGGCCTGCGGGAGAGCGGATCGCAGGGCTCTCGGGTGAGAGGCGCGGCACCAGCGGCGTGGTCTTGGCGAGCACAGGGAAGGAGCTGCGGCCGGGGACTCCCCGGGTGACCCTTTGGGGTGCGACAGAGCTGGGTGAACGCAAGAAGAGGAGCTACAAGGTTCAGGGACGCCTGTGCCGGCACAGTGGATGTTAATCACCTTGCTGATTGCTTCTCAATTGGGAACTAGTGGAGAGCGCAGCGCGGGGCAGGCGCGCTCTGCGGGACCTGGGCTCGGAGGCAGGGATCAGTGCAGCTGTAGCTGCAGAGGCACCGAGGGAGGACGCCGCGGTGCTCACCGGAGCCTGAAGGTAGGCAAGGGGTTGGGATCCCGACTCTCAGGCCCAGCTCAGAATTAAAGAAAAACCCGCGTCTGTGTTTCCTGCAACCTGGTTCTCACCCTCCTGTTTCTGCGCACCTCTTCTCTTGAGAACCCAGGGGACCCAGGACTTGGCCGGGCCCGACCTCCATTGCCCACAGGAATGCCCGGTGCTAGCATTCAGCGGCCCTGAGCTGCGGACCTTGAGCTTTCCAGAGAAGTTGATACCTTGAGATTTTTGGTGGTGTCTAACTTGATCTGTTGTAGTTTATTAAAGGATGTGTTTCCTGTGGGCAAGAATTATGGGAAATAAATGTCACTGTCATCTACAACTGCTAGCACAGCTCCGCATCCCCTTCCTTCTCCCCCAAAAGTTTCCCGGTAGCAAGTTTTCTTAACGTCCAGGTGAAGTCAATTGAGGCTTGAGGTTTCCATGTTGGCAGGCAGAAGGAAGATGCGGCTTTTTAGAAGGGTAGGATAAAGGACATAGTGTGTTCAGATTCATTCATATTCTCTCTCTCTCTCTCTCTCTCTCTCTCTCTCTCTCTCTCTCTCACACACACACACACACACACACACACACACACACACACACACACACACTTCTGCAATGTGCAGCGTGCAGGCACAATGATAACCTTTGCTGTTTCCAGACTTGGAAGTTTTTTTTTTTAATTTTAATTTAAAATATCGGACTTTTCAGTTAAGAGTGGTAAGTGGTAAGACCACTCTAGATAATTTTGTGGTAAGAACAGACTAGGCATACATGGTAGAAGTTCATCAAGAGTGTGTAACTGAGCTGGACTATTTTATAGTAGCTAAAAACATGAGTGGCCCCAAAATGACCAAAATGACTGCTCCATTTTGGGAAATGATATTTTTAACAGTGGTCGGTGCGTGTGTGGGGGATTTAAAAGTCAACGTTTCCAAAATTACTCAGGCGGAGGGACTGTGGATGGAAAGATAGAGTTAACTTTCAGAAGGTGGCTTGTGGAAAACCAGGGCTTGGTGCTTCGGAACTACATATGGTAATCACTGAAATAAATTAACTAGTTAGTATTCCAGGCTTGCAATGCTTGGCTCCACAGAGAGACTGCTGTTACATTTCATTTCCAATCTCATTTGTGGTAATAGAATAATGTTGGATGGGTTTATCCACTTCCTCACGTGTGTGTTGTCAATTCCAAGATGCCCTGCAAGGCAGAGAGGCGGGAGGTCCAAGATGTGGCCTTTAAACCTTTCTCCTCCTCCCACTGAGCTCCCTTCCCTGGATGGTCCACTCTCCCCCTCTGTCTCTCCCTGCTCTTTCTCTTCCCTTCTTCTCTACCCCCATTTGTTTTCATTTACTCCCATGGCGTGTGGCTTCTCAGTCAGTGCCTTCTGCTCATGTGTTCTTCCTCACAGGGCAAGTCCAGAGTGAGGAGTTTCCTGAGTAAGTTAATATGTGGTGAGCAGTGCATTTTGTGGAGATGTGGAGTCCCTTCCCAGATACTGAGTAGAGAAGGCAGCCTTCTGAGCTACATAGGAGGGGCCAGTGTGGTCCACCGAGGAAGGAAGAGTAGAATTCACAGGAAGTCATGCTAAGTCAGAAAGAAACACGAACTATACTTAGGGCGAATTGAGCCTGTAAAGAGAAGGCAATTGAACACCAATTAGGAAAGGTGTAAGTGTGAGCCTGTCTGTGCTCACACGTGTGTGAGTGATCTTCAGCAGGAGTCAGCCTTATGTGAGATCTCTGTGAGGAGATGTATCTCAGGGCAGATCCATAACTTCAAAAAATAGTTGAACCTCCCAGGAAAACAAGCTCTCCTATACAGCCATCAGTTTACAAATGAATGATTTATTCTCAAGAATAAACTTCTCAAGTGTAATAGTTGTTTTCTTTAATGTTTATTCCTGAGGCTGAAGGACAGCTGGGCCCTAACAGAGGTTCAGGAATTTCAGGTTCACTGGTTCTGGTTTAGTCCCTTGGGTGACTCTGATGTCCTAATTCAAGAGATGTCCTGTGACAAGTACAGGCTTAGTACTTTGCTGATGGACCAGCTTTCCATGAGGGAAGGTCAGTAGGTGCGTTTCTAGGACATTCTTATCTTCTTGAATTTACTTTGTCTTCCCTCATCCACACAATGGAGTCTTCTGTCTGTCCTCTGGGGAGGTGGCTATTCTCCAGTGCTAATGTGTCATTTGTAACATGCTTCAGCTCATGATTTATTTTTTTAAAATATGAATGTATTGATGAGTCTGGATACATGACAACTTGATCAAGATACTGATGATGATAACTTTGTAAATGTATTAAGGAGTCTGACTATATGACAATTTGGTCAATATATGGATGAGCATGATTATATAATACCTGGAAGTAATGATTGTGAAGTGCATCTTACTGGGGAAGAATACAATTTTTAAGTACTTTAAAAATTGATAGATTATATATTTTCTTAATGGTGAAAACCAGTTCATGTAACTTCTGTAACAATATATAAACAAACATTATATATATTAAAAATGCCAACAATCAGTTTTTTTGTCTAGGAACAGGTCTTCCATTAATAACAAAGCTTCAGGAAGGCACTGTGAAAGTAAGGAGGATGTTTTAAGGGTAACTGGACACACTGACATTTCTTTGCTCTGTTTTGGTATTTTCATGAAACTCATCAGACCTTCCAGTGTCCATCCAAAGGACATTGGTTGCCTTGTACCATGGCATTCTGTGTGGTGAGCATCGGCTAGGCAGTGTCAAAGTTTGTTGCTTAATGCTGCCTGCTTATCCCATACTCCTTTTGGCAGTTGCAAGCATTTGTAGATTTCTACCACAGAAGAAGTTACCTAGTGACAACACAGCAGTACATCTGGAAATAGGAACTGTGTGCATGTGTGCACACACACACACATACACAGGCACACGCAAACCCATGTAGATATATATGCCACTTGACTCAATTGGCCTTTCCCAGAGTGTCACATGCTCTGTCTAAGGCTTGGTTGGCTACCCTTTTCAGCTATGTGCATCTAGAATTTACTTTTTGAATGTAGCTGCCATGCTTTCATGAAAGGTGTCTTCTCAGGATGACAAGCTTATAAGCTTATTTCTGAGTTTTGTGTTTGTGTTCTCTTGAACCTCCAGAGACCTCTTTAGATATGTGGTAGGTGGTGCTCTAAGGAACTCTGTGAAGGAAATCATGGAAGGAACTAGCTGAATCCTAGCAAGGCAGTCTAAGCAGAAAGGAGGACTGCTTTTTCCTAGAATTAACCCCCTCACAGGTGTGATGAGCGCTAAGAAGATGGGATGCACAGCAGCCAGCACTCCTCCCTTAGTAAAATGGCTTGGGTAAACAGACACAGCCCTGATCACCAACAGGAGCCCCTCCATGCAAACAATATAAAGGGGCTTGTGTTTGGGGGTATCTATAGACTCCTTCCTCCCCACCCATGGGGTGAGAGAGAATTGCCACATGGTGGCACCATTGTGATGCCTACTCTTCTGAAAATGTCCATGCTGAAACCTCTTCAGCTGAAGTCAAGCCAATGGCAACACTGGAGTTTTCTCTCATCTAAAACTAATAAGTATTAGATAAGGCATCTCATTGTTCACTACTGGCAAGGGTTTTGTTTGTTTTTTAAAGACTTCATCTCTGAGAAGATGAAATCAGGACTCTTTATCAGGTCAGTCCTTTCTCGTTGATCTAATTAGAAGATAGGATTTGTCTTCTCGTAGTTATGATCATACTTATATATGGGGGTGGAGGGAGGGAGGGAGGGAGAGAGAGAGAGAGAGAGAGAGAGAGAGAGAGAGAGAGAGAGAGAGAGAGAGAGAGAGAGAGAAAGAGAAAGAATGTCACATGTCTGAGGAGGTTAAAAGAAGGAATAGGGTCCTTCTGGAGCTGGAGTTACAAATAGTTGTGAGCTGCCCAAAGTGGGTGCTGGGAACTGAACTCAGGTCCTCTGAAAGAGCAACAAGTGCTTTCAACTGCTGAGCCATCTCTCTGGTCCAAAGAGGAAATTTCTGAAGATGATTTTGCATCTATGAGAAATACCCATTTCTCAATCAATGATACTGTTGTGTGCAATCTCCTTTCTCTCTTAGGTTCTTAAATTGACTCCTCAAACATACCCCCTCTGTGTTTACATTGAGTTCATACATGCTACCTCAAAATTATATGTATCTATTAAAACTAATAAGATATCAGATTCCTTGACAGGCTTGCTTTGCATTTTAAGAATGATCCACCAGGAAAAGATAAATCTTAGCATGTACCAGCTGTATTCAGGTGCTTACATAGAACCATTACCAACATATCACAGACAACAAGTCACTTGCACATAAGGCCAGCTGTTGAATCTTTTATACATCTATGGATTTCACATTCCATCCCTAGAGGACCCGAGATAATACAAAGCCTTAAGGTTAAAACAGGAGGCACGGACATCTGTGAAAACTCAGATTTGAGCAAGAAGAGTGGAACATTGATAGTGACGATATCCAGACAGTAAACCGTGTGGGTGGGTTGCATGCCAATCCTTTGTTTTTATTTTCTTACAGACTGTTCGGGTTTCCAGTGGGGTCAGACTAG
>CABHPR010105053.1:14955-39932 GCA_902168415.1 Peromyscus melanophrys
GAGCATCTTAGTATCTAACAGTAAGAGACTTCTGTGGACGAAATGGCAAAGGAAACAATTCTATTGCTGGGGTATGCTGAAAAAGCACAGAAGCCAACTGATAACACTGTAAATAGACAAAGGTGGAATAGTTTGAGCTACAATGTTAATAAGATTTTAATTAAAACCCAAAATATACCTTCTGACTTACATAAATGACACATAACAGTCACATTTTTTTTTCATATAGTAGAATTCAAAATAACCTACATTGCTATTTTACCTTCTGGGGTTTGATCATGACTCCCCATTGGTAAGTATGGGAAGTGTTTTGTAAATGTTATGAGTTACACTGAATCTTCCTAGTGTTTATCCATTGCAGATTTGGCTGTCAATACCTCAAAATGTGAATTTAGTTGAAAACATAGTCTTTGCAGGTATAATTAATTAGGGTGAGGTCATATAAAAATGAATCTCTAATACAATCTGACTGATATATACAAAACATAGACACATATACAAATAAGGTTGCCATGTAAACCTGAAAGTAGAAACAGGAATAATTCATCTACAAAAAAAATCCTAAAACTGGCAGCAAATTGCCAGAAGCCAGGTGAAATTTCTAGAATAGATTCTCTTTCACCAGTCTCTGAGTCATCAATACCATTGACACTTTGGTCTTGGCCTTGAAGCCCGTGTACATCTGCATGATTTTTCAAAGGCTCCTGGGATTAATATTTGTCTTCAGCTTGATGGGATTGGGAGCAGATAAAATGCAATGGAGGGTAGGGGATGGGGGATGGGAACATAAGGGAACAGGATGGTCGAACTGGAACAGGGATGGAGTGGGAGAGCAATGAAAGAGATACCATGATAGAGGGAGACATCATGGGGAGAGGGAGAAACCGGGTGCTAGGAAGTTCCCAGGAATCCGCAAGGATGACCCCCACCTTAGACTACTGGCAATAGTGCAGAGGGTGAGTAGTGCCTGAATTGGCTTACCCCAATAATCAGATCGGTGAATACCCTAACAGTCATCATAGAAATTCATTGTTTTGTCTTTTCAAATTTTATGTAAATCTAAATCTATTTCATAATGATAAATTTACTTTAAGATATATTTTAAAATGTGTGAGCTGCACATGAATAATTTATTTAAAATGCATAAGACAGACTATTTCAAATTTAAGTTTTATATGAAATACAGTTTACAAAAATCCCAACATGCTCATAAAAGTTAATGTGTACATTTAATAAAAAAAAGTGATCATAATAACTCACTCAAATCATGGTGTTTGGTGAAGCAGAATGTGTATTTTTATCTTTTGTAACCACAATGAATAAATTTTTGAGAAATATAATCTTTGACATATTATTCTTAGACAACTAAGTAAACACCTCAGGCTTCATTAATTTCAGCTGAGCAATATTTTATGTTCTACAGTAATAACTGAAAACTTAAAAGCATCAAATTTTCATCAGTAGGTTTTATCTTCCGTATTACATGTAAAATCAAAATTGCTTGAGGGTCTGACACTGAATTACCCTGTCATACCTCTCCTTGGACATGTCAAACTATCACTTCTTAAATCAACTGAAGCCAAAATAGACCACTTGTGGTAGACATTTGAGGATTTAATATTCCAGTTCGTGTCTGGCATATATCCTCTGTCAGTAGGTGTGATGGTGTGCTAGTTAGGGTTTCTATTGCTACAATGAAACACCATGACCAAAAAGTAAGTTGGAGAGGGCATGGTTTATTTGGTTTACACTTCAGCACTGCTGTTTATCATTGAAGGAAGTCAGGAGAGGAACTCAAACAGGACAGGATCCTAGAGGCAGGAGATAATGCAGAGGCCATAGGGAGGTGATGCTTACTGGCTTGTTTCCCATGGCTTGCCCAGCCCACCTTCTTATAGAACCCAGGCACCACCCACCATCGGCTGGGCCATCCCCCATTGATCATTAAATGAGAAAATGCCTTACAGCTGAATCTCATGGAGTCATTTCCTCAACTGAGGCTTCTTCCTCTCTGATAACTCTAGCTCGTGAACACACAAAACCAGCCAGTACAGATTGCTATTCTTGGTTGTCAACTACATCTGTAATTAACTAAAACTCAAAAATGGAGGGCACACCGTGAGGAATTTTTGCTTAAATTGAAATAGGAAGATCCACTTCTAATCTAAATCTTTGAGGCAGAAAGACACACCTTTAATCCAGATCTTTTGAGCTGGGAAAACACTTTTATCCAGATCTTTTGAGCTGGAAAAACTCACCTCTAATCTGGGCCACACCTTCTCCTGGGAATAATTAACACATTGCATCCCATTTTCACCAACTATTAACATTCTTGTTTTGCTGATTCGTCAATGAAAGTCCAATCAGTAAAGAGGTATTAGTGTGAAAGTTAGAGGAGAAGATATTAGTACAGGAAATAGGTCTTGCATAATAGCAGGGAATATGGGGCCAGAAAATAAACTGCATCAGAGCTGGAGTTTCAAGGCATGTCCTGCCAGCTTCAGATAGTGAACTCCAAATGATAGGCCTATGGAGAAGCCAGTGTCCCCAGGGAGTTGTGGTGAGCAGTTCCAAAAGTTAGAGAAATAAATGAACACAAAGTGAGATATCTGTGACCATCTCCCTCTCATGTAAGTAGAATAGGTTTCAGAGAATAATGGGCACTCAAATTTCTGTCTTCAAATTCACACGAATACTTCTAGCCAGCACTAATTTTGAAGAATACAGAGAAAGGCATCTCTCAGCCAGAATCAGCTTAACCACAGTAACTACTAGGTGTATGCCCAGGGAGCTCTACAGTGTCCTTGTACCTGACATCATCATCTTCATCCATATAGGACTCTGTAATCATCTGAGTAATAGAGAAGACTTTTTATTAGACAAATGAAGATCATATTTTAGAAAGTTCTTACAAATTGGAGCTTCCCAATGATGCTGATTAAGATGTACCTTTACGGGGGCTGGAGAGATGCCTCAGAGGTCAAGAGCACTGGCAGCTCTTCCGGAGGTCCTGAATTCAATTCCCAGCAACCACATGGTGGCTCACAGCCATCTATAATGAGATCTGGTGCCCTCTTCTGGCATGCAGACATACATGCAGGCAGAACTCTGTATACATAATAAATAAATTAAAAAAAAGATGTACCTTTATAAGAAATATGAAAAATAAAATAGTATTCATGATGTGTTATGAGTGTGTCTGTTTGGGTTGATTAACAGGATATATTGTATCTGGAGGCTAGATTTGCTATGGGGTAGAAATACCTCAGGAGAAAGCAGAGGCGACAAAACCAAGATGGTGGCCTGGGGTTGATGACATGGGGCCAACAGATTCATAGCACCTGAAAGAGCATAGCAGGAGACTGCAGAAACACCTCTCACAACAAGCATCAGACTGCAAGACCTCGGAGCCAAAGAAACCTGGAGCACAGGACAGCATTCAAACACTGGCGCCCTGAATCAGGGATTCAATCTAAGCCTCACACATCCCATCCTATAATTTCAAGCTATTTTACAATAGAGAAACCATCTCAAACTCTGAGAAATATTATTATTAATAGTAATTATGTTAATTAATTAAATTAGAAATTGAATATTAATATAAGAATAATAAAATACATGGCCATGAAATTGAACACTACTGTCTAGGGCACAACAAAAACCCCATAAACATTATTTCCAGAGATTTTTTAAAAAATCTTTTTTGTTATTTTTAGAGACTGAGCTTCTGACCTTGTTTGCTAGCCTTTTTGACAAATTAAATTATTAATTACTGGCAGGTAATTGCATTACTGTTATTATACACACACACACACACACACACACACACACACACACACACACATATATATATATATATATATATATATATTAGAATAAAACTCTGCCCTGTATGGTATTCATAACAGATATTATGACATTCAGTTGATTTGCTGTTCTCATGAATTACCCATAAATATCCTACCCTCAATATATTTTAGGAAGGTAGATTTTCTGTTCACTTTTCAATACTCCAGAACTCTCAACACCTTGAGTGTAGTCTTGGGAATTAGTCTTCTCTAAGATATTCTTTTCTCAACAGCACTTTTTGCCCACAAAGTTCCTCACATGAAAGTCCTTTTAAAGGTTTTTAGTGATCTCTTTTGATTTTTATTTCTGGCCTTGGGCACTGTACCGTATCTTTGCAGAGCAAAATGCTATAATTTTCCAGAATTACTTTGTAACACTAAAAGTCATATGTCATGTTACATCCTATTTTTTTCTTCTTAGCTTCTAGAAGTAGCAAATGCCACTGTTGTTTCATCTAACCTTTGCAGTATCTTGTATATAGAATGGGGGTGTAAAATGTGTCCTTTTAAAGGCTAAGCCATCACTAAATTCTAGGGTGAATGTCAACACCCTTTCCTTGTTTCTCTAGGGGCATTTGTGGTGACCCTGTTTGCCATATAGGCATAATAAATTGAACAAATGAAAATATACAGGCCTCAGACCAAGCTGTTGAGAATTTGATTTTATTATTTAATCACATAAGAGGTTCTATTGAGTGTTTGAATTGAGTTTGTCTTTACAGAGGTTGTGTGGTTAAATACATTGATTTCTGTAGCTGAGAGCAGGTGATGAGGGCAAATAAACAGGAAAAAAAAGGAATTCATATAAAATATAGAGAATCAAGCACCTAAAGTAAGATAAAAGGCCAGAAGCCATAAAAGACATGTCCCATATTCAGAGAACTCAAATTAATGAGTATGCCCAGCATAAGAGAGAAAGAGAGAAAATTATCAGCCACTTTCAGTTTTCCTTTGTTCTACATTATAATTCCCTCTCTTTTCAGAAGATAGATACTAGAACCAATGATTAGGATTTAAATTCTGGATAATTATCTATTAGTTATGTATCATTGGGGGATTTATGTCACTTTTTAGCTCTTCATGGACACATCTGTAGAATGTAAATAATCATTCACCTATCAAAGCAATCATGGTAATTAAGCACACATTGTTAGAAATCATGTTACTGCATTTACTGTGTATTAGCTGCTTTTCTGTTGCTGTGATAAAAGACCATGATCAAGGCAATTTACAAAATAAAGTTTATTTGTGCTTAAAGTTCTAGAAGGTTAGAACCCATGATGGCAGAGTAAATGCATGGCAGCAGAAGCCGGAACCCGAGGCCTCACATCTTAAACAGCAGGTACAAAACAAAGAACAAAGAGGGTGGTGTGAGTCTTTAAACTCTCAAAGCCCATTCCCAGTGACAGCTTCCTCCACAAGGCCATACCTCCTAAACCTACTCAAACTGAGCCAGCAACTGAGGACTAAGTATGCAAATTACCAGAAATATGGGGAATGTGGGGAAATTTTCATCCAAACCACCACAGAACAGGTGATTGTTACTGAAACCAACTGCAAACCTAGAACCTGACATAAGCTATTTCTTGTGACTCACTTTGGGATAAAGTATGCTATGGACCGACAGTAGTCATTAGACACCCAGAGGTTGTTAGAGACTGACCCAGGATGGCCTTACTCAAGATTGTTATGTATTTCTGCTTGGAGTTTGGAGTCTGGCAAAACCAGACACCCTTGGCCAAACTGCACGTCCTGCAGAAACAGGACGACCTTGGCCTAACTAGAAAGTATACTTTTTAGATATAGCCTTGAACAGTAATCAGCCAGCTGCAGAGCCTGGGAACCAAAGAGACTTCGCCTCCCCCCGACCACTCTGTCTACTTCTCCTGAAAATTTTCCACTCTCCTTTCTCTGCCCCTCCCAGCCTAAAACACTGTATATAAACCTCAAACCCCAATCAATAAATGAAGCCTTGACACGACTCAGACTGACTCTTGTCATTCATTATATGTGCAAGGCTTCCTTCTTTTCTCTCCCCATGATTCCTTCAGGTGTTTTCACGGCTTGAGACCCACGAATAACTGGACCTGCTGGACGGGTCAAGAGGTAACTTTGTGGGATAAAAAGTGCTAAGCCAAACAAGATAGGTTTCTATAATATGTAAGGGTAAGACTTAGAAATCCTTTGGAGAAGGAACTAGAGTTCCTGCAGTTATTTGCTATGGGATCTCAGATTATGGTTGCTCTTTTGTTCAAAAGCAATAACCAACCCACAGATCTAGATAACTTCAGAGTACTGGGGCTTTCATTTCCGTTTAATAAAGAATTAATCATAGCTGGGCCTAGTGGTATAGACCTATCATCCCAGCTGCTCTGTGGTTTGTGATTGAGGACCCCAAGTTCCATAACTACCTGGGTAACTTAGTGAGATCTTGTCTCAAGAATCAAAACTGAAAAGAAGGCTGCTCAGGAACTTGCTCTGTAGACCCGGATGGCCTCACACACAGAGATCAGCCTGCCTCTGCCTCCGAGTGCTGGGACTAAAGGTGTGTGCCACCACTGCCATTGGTAGATTTTTCTAAGTTTTCCACATTCTCTGGCTGCAATTGATCTTCCATCGCCTTTAATTCAGCCCCCAGATGGACTTCAGACCTACTACTCTACAAAAGATTTTCTTTATAAAGATCATCAGTGAACCCTGAGTTGCTACATCCACCTTTTTCAGTCCATCTATCAGAACTCTTATCACTGCTCGTCACAATCTCATCTGGAAAATTCTTTCACTGTTGGCTTTCCACATACTCCCTTCTGCTAGTGTCCCTCTTCTTTTCTTGGATGTTCTTTCATCTCTTGGCAGTTCTTCCCTAGCTCCTCCTTCTTTCAATTTAAACATACAACACATATTTTTTTCCATCCCAGATATTTTTTTATCCAGTTTCATGAATTTAAACTTATTCTATATTATGACATGTCTCAAGTCTACGACTCCCATCTAAGACTTCCTCTCTGAATTTCAGAGAATACAACTGTCTAATGCCATCTTATGCTTTGAAACTAACATGCAAAAGCCATAGTGCCTACTGCCTGTTCTCTACCTTAACAAAAGAGAGCTCCATTTCTGTAAATAGCAACTTTATTGTTTCAGTCACTTAGTAATTCCTCATGTCATCCCATATCAAGTTTGTGGACAAGCCTAACGTACTACGCTGTAAAACTATATTCATAGATGAACTATTTATTGCCTTCACTGCAACTACTCCCTAAAAATACCATCATTGCTCCTAATTGCTTTCTCCCCTTTAGTTTTTAATTCTCCTAAGTCCATGGTGATCATAAACCATCAAACAAATAGAAAATCATCATGACATACATCTCCAACTTCTCAGTAACTTTCCTTTGAAGTTGAAATACAGACAAAGGTGTTTTTTCTATAGTTCCTGGCCCTTACATCATTTGATATCATGGTGTATACATTGTTCTAACATTTTATCCTCCTGCTGCCTGGATGATTCTTCATCTAGACTCATAACTCTAGTTCACAGATTTTCAATGGGTTGTCATCAGCCTGCAAATAGAAACCACATTAGGCATTTCACAGAAGAAGATTCATTGTGGAATTGGCTGTTGAAGGGTGTTGACAGGAGGTGTTGAAGGATGGTAACAGTCCTAAGAAGCATAAAAATGAACATGAAATAGTAAACACAGAAAACAACTACCACCTTTACAAACAGGAGAAATTTTAGAAAGGGTGTGGGGTTGTCAGAAGATTACAACTCAGAAAACTGTCACTCAGACCTCTAAGTCTGGGCAGTGCCCACCTTGTGGTGGAACTTGGGGAACCTGAAGGAAAAGCCCTACAAGATTTGTTGTCATGCCCAGAAGTCTATGTTATGAAACAAATAATGTGTCTCTCAAAATTCACATATCAAAGCCCCTAATGTGACTGTATATCAACATGGGATACTTGAAAAGACAACTGAGAATAAACTAAATAAAGCATGAGAGTGGAGCCCTGATGCAATATGACTGATAGGAAGCAGGATGTGAGAACATAGAGCAACAGCTCCAAGGTAGCAATGCCAAGACAATGGCTGTTGCAAGCTGCCACAAAGGCAGTCCTTCAAAGATTCCTTGGATTTGAACTTCTAAACTCCAGAATTATAGTAATCAAATCTTTATCGTGATAGTCATCTAGCCTGTTGTGTTCTATTATGACAGCCAGAGCTATTTAGTAAGATCACCATCCATCAGAGCCAGTGCCTCAGGAAATCAAATGAGGAGTTTGGAGAAGAAGGTGTAAAATTGAGAAGTAGAATTCCATTAATTCAAAAGTGCCAACAAAAGCTGAAAGCTAATGTCATCCCTTGTAGAGTGGAAGGGCCATCTCTAGAGTGATGCCAACAGAAACAAAGAACAGACAGGAGAAAGGGCCTTCTTTACTCCATCAGTTTTCAGTCTCCATCTGGTGAATTACACTGGGTGCAGTTAAACAAACCAAGGGGACAATGAAAAATATTAACACAAAATCCCAGTAATAAACAGAAAAAAATACTTCATCAGAATCACAAGATTCCTGGGCTCCTTGAATCTGGGCAGGTAGCTTAGGCTTGCTACTAACTAGTTCCTACAAATTAAATTAACCTGTTTCTATTAATCTACATTATTCCACATAGTGTTGCCTCTCTTTCATCTTGCAGGTCCTGTTTCCTCTCCATGTCTTGTTGGCTGCTACTCTGACTCTGTCCTCCTTCTTCCCAGCATTCTCTCTGCCCTTAAAATCTGCCTAGCCATCAGTCAGTCAGCTTTTATTTAACAATGATAGAAATACATATTTACAGTGTACAAAGATTGTTCCACAGCATTTCCCCATTTTGTCTAATTAAAGAGGAAAGTTTTAACTTTAATACAGTAAAATTATATACAATAAAAACTGTTATCAAGTAAGAATTACAGTTACAATATCTAGTCCATTTGTATTTGGCAAAATTAAAGCAAATACTCTATTATTTATCTTATCTTTGTGAGTCTAAAGTTTTATATCTAATTTACCTTTTATCATAGCTAAGAAAAAACTTTAAGCCTAATTATTTAGTCTTCAACTACATCAAAGACCCCAGAGGGGTAAAATGTTACCTAATGACAGATTCATCTGCCTGCCTGGATAAGTCACACAAAATTCTTCTGTAATGTTGGGGCATCCATCTTAGGACTATAGGCCTAGTATATCTGACAGACTTTCCTAAGCAGGGAATTTTGAAGGACTGTCCTACTTTATCTTTGTAAAGTTTGGTGGTCACTTTCTTTCTTTCATTCTGTTGGTCCAGTTTGGACAGTATACTGTCAGCAACTGAGAAAAGGGCAGTTTCTTTGCTCAAATGGTTAGCTTTTGCCATAAAGAAAGCAAATTTCATACAGAGTTTCTTTGATGTCCATTATCTTCTCTGAAGTGAATTGGTGCTACCAGGGGCAGATATGTCTTTCTGTCAAGAAAAGTCTGTCATTAAAACATTCTAAATATCATATTCTGTAGGTCCTTGAAGTGTTTGAAGACCATCTATCTATCTAAATATATCTGCTTATGACCTTAAAATTGTATCTAACATGACTGTAAGTTTGACTATTATTGATGACTATTAATTTGTATTTCTTAATTATGCATTATATTTTTAAATGAGCTGCATAAATACAATACCCTGAACAAGAGTAGAAACATACATACAATATAATAAAGTTAACTTTAAATTTATATCAATAAACCAAAATCCATATCAACGTAAAATATCTTGAGATTAATAGTTGTTTTTTGGATTAAAGTAGATTCAATAACCTACCATTTTTTCCTATTATTCCTATGTTATATCTTCCTGTTTTCCTTTAGAAAGATATCTTTGAATTTAACTTTTTTGTTTAGTTTTTTTTTCTGACTATGTTTATTAACAACTTATAACCAACCCTCTTAAACAATGACAAACATTCACAATCCATTGAATAACCAAAACCTGCCCATATCCCATCTCTTGGGAATGTGGGCATTGTTTTCTAAACAACTTTCTGTTGTCTATGGGTACTGTTATCTTTGGGGAAACCTTGAGAAAATCAGAGTAATTGCTAGGTCTTGGCCGGAATAGTTTGTGAGGCTGGACCATCTCAGCCAGCAGCCTTAAAACTGTTCTGGATGCAGAACTCCGAGAAAACTACAACAGTGGCATTTTGAGATGCTGGATCACCTGGACCATTTGTTTTCATTGGTGTCTGGTCCCCTTTCTCTGAAAATACATAAACTTTTAAAGGTAACATACGTATCTGTATTAGTACAAGAATAGACAAGTTAGCCAAAAATGATTTTTCATTTTATGTTTGAGCAGGTTATATGGTTTTTTTTTTTTTAGGTTTATTTCTTTACGTTTGTAGCCAGGATTTTCATGGGGTCTTTCTCGACCAAACCTGATCATCTTTAAGCTGGAATGAATCCACAGTTTCTCATTTCCTGTGGAAATAAAAGCATAAACCCTCTCCCAAACACACCTTTTGGCTTCCATTTTGAAGTCAAGACATTTTAAAAATATACAGGTTATAATCCAATGTGTCTTAGCAGCTGTCATTCCTTTATTAACAATCAGAACATCTAAAGACAACACATTAACATACAGAATCTCTACTGTATATTTCCTATCTTCACATAGCTTTTTTTCTTTTATATTACTCCCTTTTAAGGACTTTACTTATTATTTTAAACTATATTTATAATTTTTTATAACTGTCTACATCATTTCTATTTTCTCTTCCAAGCCTATGTACTTTTAAAAACACATTGTAACCCATTTAGAGGATTTTTTTCCATCTGGATCTGTCTTTACTGTGTATCTGTAATCTTTTTTGTCTGTATGAGCAAAACCCCAAACCTACCATTTAGCATGCTGTCAGGGAGCAGCTGAGAGAAGTCTTTCTCTACTGCAGCCCATGTGAGAGACTGTAGGAACCCACCATGAGGTTTAGCTCATGGCATGCTGCCAGCTGCCAGGAGATGCATCTCTGTACTGTGACTGGCATAAGAGACATAAGACTAGAAAGCTTCATTTCATTCTATTTTTGTGTTTTCAGAACTTTTTATAGTTTTCCTAGGTCTTAGGCGAATGTAGGTGACAGATGTTTGGGCATCATTTGTAGGCAGAGTTTTTTTTGTGTGTGTGTGTGTGTGTGTGTGTGTGTGTGTGTGTGTGTGTGTCCCAGCAGTTACTCCCAAATAACTACAAGAGACTTAATGTTAATTGTAAATGCTCAGCCAATAGCTTAGGCTTGTCTCTAGCCAGCTCTTACATTTTATATTAACCCATATTTCTTATCTACTCTCTACCATGTGGAGGTACCTTCTTTCAACAAGTCACATTCATCTTGCTTCTCTCTGCATCTGTTCTCAACTCCTGAGACCCCATCCTTCTTCTTTACTGCATTCTCTCTGCTCTTAAAATCCTGCCTAGCTATTGGCCAACCCGTTTTTTATTAACAATGAGAGCAATACATATTCAGTGTACAAAGACTGTTCCACAGCACCCTTGTTTTGTAAAGTAGTATGATGACTGATGCTCTCTAACTCTGAAGTTCTTAATAAATATCAGAAAACAAAGTAATACTTAACATCTTAAACATTTGACAGTACAACCCCTGTCTGCTTAACAAGGCCCATTTGTTCTTAGATAACTGTTTATTCACTATCTGGGTGACCAAGACCAGTTACAAACTGTGTGTTTTGCAATAGGTTTAATGAAAATTCACTCACAAGTGTTAGATGAAAATGATGCACTGTGCTTTGTCCAGACACACTGGGTGGCTAACTGGGCATCACAAAACCCAGCATTGAGTCTGGTGATGTTTGAGACCTGCAAAGGAATATGACAGTATTGATGCAATATATGGGTGACATAAAGAATGGGAGTGATAGAGCTTTCAGAAAAGTTAAAGATAGTGTATTGATCATATAATGTGAACAAAGTGGGTTTCAATGTAGAAAACCCCCATCTCAATACAGCATAAAATGTATGTAAGTTATCCAGTAAGGTATGAGCAGAACCAGACCAGATTGAGATTTCCTATGCAATTGAGGAAGCAATTACTTGTAATTAAAAAGCAGATTTAGTGGTAAATAATGATTTTCAGTTGGAGGCATTGAATCATAAATCTTTATGATTTGCTTAAAAAAATACTCTAAGCAATTTATCAAAGGGACAAAGTCAGAGTCAGTGAAAGAGCCTCTCAACCTACTCTGCCCTCTGCATCTAGGGACAGCACAACCACTAAACAATGATTTGCTAAACCAATGAGGTGCTAGAACTCATTGGAAAAAATCAGAGAATATTATATTTAAGAAGAAGATACAAAGCTGGCCATGTCTACTTAGTTGCCCCCTGTTTTAAAATATAAATGAACTTTTATTACGCTTGTGATTTATTCACGATGACAAAGCTAGTTTTTGGTGGAAAGAGCCTGTGAGAACTCCCCCTGAATTTCATACTCTGCTCCACTGACAACAATAAGCAGAGAAAAAACACGTGTTGGACTTCGTATGACATCTGGTGGTTAAGCATGTGAATTGAATAAAAGCTTGCTTATCTTTTCTTCAAATACATAAGCATATAGCTTCCTCAAGTCCATTTGTGTGAGGACAATTCCTCAAAAGCTTCCTTCTTTAAATAAGATTTCATTTTGCATAAGTAAGCACTAACAAATTCTAGAGTGAAAGGTAATCCACTTGAGCTATTTGAACTTTCCCCTGTCCCATATCTGATTAGTTTTGGAGATCTGGAGTGTAGACGCGTCTGAACCACTTTAAGCAAGTGCAGCATGAAAAGGGAATGGCTTGGAAGGTTTTGATTGATGTAAAGCAGGAGCATATTTTTAATAGCATGGAAAGTCTGTGCTAGGGTTAGCAGCTTGTAATAGGTCCATAGTCTACTTAGAGGAAAACATCATCAGCCAAAAATATATCTTAACATCTTAAAATTTAGATAGCTCCCTAACATTGAATATTGAAATATTGAAGTGCTTTTGTCAGAAGCATTATTTGAATATGTTTCATTATGAAAACTTCCTATATACATTAATCTAGATCTGTCCCCTGCTTTACTGGCTCCAATGTTGCTCTGGATCACCCAGGTTCTCTTATGGAATGGTTTTAGATTTGAATGGCCGCTGTGAGGCAATGTAGGAAGCAGGTGGTTGGAAGATTGAGAGATAGTGTTGGTCTTGTTCATGTCTATCTTGCTCAATGCTTTATCTCTCAAAGGAGCCAAGTGTCTTCATGATTGACATTCCTATCTAGGTTCTAGATCTAGTACTTTTTTTCTGCTCTGGAACTTCCTCTGTCTAGGTCTAGAACTTTCTTCTCTGTTGAGGAATTTGTTGTTAGTTTCCAATACTTCTGCATCCCTTTGTTTGAGGTAAAGTTTGTCCTATGTCTCTTGAAGAATGGCTTCAAAAACTGATCCTCATTTAAACTTTCTGTGTGCTTGATGAAACTTTTGAGAATATCTTTCTAGAGATGATATTGTTTACATAAGAGGAAAAAACTGTAGCATAAAATGGAAGAACAGTAAATGATCAGAGAACTACCAGGCTGGATGCCATGTGTTTTAAATAAATAAGGACTTCTTCAAAGTAACACATTTATGTTCAGGAAGCACCTAACCTGCAAAATAATATTATTTGTGATGGTAGGGGATGTTGGGTGTTGTTTCTTTAAAATTAGGCTTCCTAAAGTATGAAGATTACTATTGTTTTAGAATGTTTGCCTCTTTAGTCCATCAATATCCAAATATCTAGAACTTAGAATATAATTACTACTTAATAAATATATTTTCAAGCTGAAGAGATGTCAGAATATTTATTTGAAGGTACAAATTAACAGATGGTTAAGTCAATGGTTTAATCAATTTATGGAATCATAGATGGATGAATGAATAGTCATTAACTATTTTATTTAATTCAACATTGTATCATTGAACTTTATTTTGATTACTTTTTCAGAAATATGGTAATATACTAAGAGAAACTCAGTAAAGATTAGGGCAAGAGATATGCTGTAATTGAGAAAGCTTCTACCAAATATTCTGCTGCTTAGAAACTGTCCAAATTAGATTTCTATTTCACAGTGTACACTATGACCAAAGCAAAATGGGAAGGAACAGGTTTATTTCTTCTTACAGTTTGTAATCCATCATGAAGGGAAGTTAGGGCAGGAATTCAATGCAGTATCCTGGAGAGAAAAATTGAAGCCATGGAGAAAAAGTGCTTACTGGCTTGCTCTGGGGCTTACATTCAGTTACCTCTCTTATATCTCCCAAGGCCAACTGCCTAGGGGTAGCATTATCTACAGTGGACTGGATACTCCCAGTTCAGTCACTAACCAGTAAACACCCTATAGACTTGCGTTCACGTCAATCTGATGGAATCATTTTCTTCATTGAAGAGTTCCCTCTTCCCAGATGACCCTAGCTTGTGTTAAGTTGACAAAAAACTAACAAGCACAGCAATAAAAAAAAGTTAAATTTCTTAGTTAAATGAAAACATTAAAAACATGCTTATGTATTAATTACCACAAATATTTTTATGAAACAACTGAATTTTGTTTGATTCTGTCTTTTTGATGTTACTTAACTTCTCCATATTTCTATTTCCTCATGACTTTTATTAGAAAACACATAATGTAATGATTACAAGTACATGCTGGAATATACTAAACTGTCTCCAATGGAAAAAAAAATACCTCATTTATGACCCTTGCTGGTTTTGTGGTATACATTCTACCACTACACCCACTCACTGTGAGATTGCCGTTAGTGTAACATGTCTTTCTTAGACTGCATCTCTGAGCCTTCTTCTATTTTCAGATTACTTTCTCTGCCGATAGGTTGGAAAGGGTCTTCACCACTAAGGGCTTGTTGATTAGAATGAGTCGGCCTGCCTAAGCCAGGACACTTTAGCCAGCTCCTTTCAACATATCTTCAAAGTCCCTTATGCCAGATAAAGTAATACAGTTACAAGTTTTGGACACCCAAACATGGATTTTTTAAAGTGAGAATTGATAACAGAGATAATACATGTAATTATAAATGTAAAACATCAATAGATGCTAACTACAGTTTCCATGCTCATTATCTTTTTAAACATTTTTATGTTTGATGTTAAAAGAACAAATGTTCGTTTATACAAGGAAGGTAAGTAGTAAATCCCCATACAAATAGTGATCAAATATTTAGCAAGCTCAAAGCTCATATTTTTCTCCAAGGCACATGTGATTTATGTTCACAATGATTATTATAAAGTGTATCAGCAGGATCATAGGCTTTCTGAAACTTCAAAGACAGATGCAATCGATCTGCTGTGTTACTGTTGCTTCTACTCTGTCCTAGCCAATTTCCTATGTGCTGTAATTGCAATTTTCTAGTGGGTACAGTATCAATTTTTAATAAGTAAAAGTACTCTAAAATTTAACAGAAAAGGGACTTTAGATGCAGAGGAAATAATAACTCATGTAAGGAACATATTCTGCTCCATAAGAATGGTAGTAAAACATAAGCAAGGACAAAGAAGCCGGGCCTGAAGGTTCCTCTAAGTTAAGGAGGATTTCAATAGGACATTTTATTTTGAACACCTGTTTACTTTCTACTCAAACAGGAAGTAGAAAGAGCAAGATAGGAAGTAGCCAAGGACAAAATCCTAAGGAACTAGGATTCCTAGTTCCTCTAGTGCTGTCCCACCTCAATTTTAGAACCTCACAAAACAGTGCTTCTGTTTGGGTACTAAATTTCTGGTCATGAGCACATGGAGGGCATTATTTATTCAAACCACAACATGGGGCTTTCTAATGCCGCCATTCCTCTTCTTTCACTAAGAAACACACATCATTTGGACCTCAGAATCATAGGATAGATTTCTAGGTAGTAATCAGTAAGAGATTTGAATTGGCCTATAAAATGATTCTCAGTTTCTTTCCCACCTTTATACAGATTTTCTCAGAGCTGGTAGAGATCAAGGGATTCACCCTCATTTATCTCAGTATAATATTTTACAAGTGGGCTCCGGGACTGGCGGGACTTGGCAGGATTCTCCAGCTACAGTTAGAGTGACTGAAAGAAAACATCGCCTCTCCCCCACATCTTCAACCCTTGACTTTTTCTGTTATCAAACTCTGTAATTGATGTGAGGCCTTTATTATTATCAGTGAACCAAGACTGATATGATATCAACCTATAATTATGTAGGATCATACTCAGATTCCATATATTGCGTTTAGTCATCATGTGACACTAGACTTTTTTTTTCTAAGATGACTTCTCAGTGTTGAAGTATTAATGTATTTCCTACAATGCCTCTTCATTGGGATTTAATTAATGCTTTCACATTATGAGACTGGGTTCTGGGTTTTGCAAGGAAAACCCCAAGTAAATAATCCCCCTCATAATGTCATTTCATTGCACACCTGATCAAGACGACTTAACTCTTTTGTAATTGATTTTATTTTTCTCCTATGCATGACCATTTTGATGGACTGTTGGTCACTCTCCTTCCCTTTGGATTTCAGTGTGGAGAGGACAATGCTGACCAAGCCTCAGCTGTATTTTTCTTTCCTCAGTCATGCCAACTCCACTGAGAAGTCAATGAATCTTCTTCTTCTTCCTCTGCATTACTGTTCTGGGCCTCTGTTTGACTTCTTTCTGTAGTTTCCATCTCTGCTGAAATCCTCCATCTTTCCACCCATACTGCCCAACTTTTCCTAGTGAGTCTTACATCACCAAACAAATGTTCTCTGGTGTTTCCAGTATATTGATCATAACTGAACATAGCTTTGTGGATTACTTTCCTTGGTCTGCAAGATTCTTCTTCCTAGACAAATCCCTTGGCTCTTCCTATGATATTCTTACTAGCTGATGATGATAGACATACGTGGGGTTTCTGAAGTGACTTAACATCACTGAATCAGGGACTTTCTAAGCAGTCTCTGCCTTACTGGTTGCATATCTCCTGAGATCTGATTCAGGTTTCCCACTCCTTCCACAGTGCACACTGCATTTGCCTTTCCCCAGGCTCAGTAGGCCTTGGCCTCTGGTCCATGTATTGTGAGGTTTACTGAAAGTGACTTAAAGCTGTTTTCCAAGAGAGAGGCATCAGCTGGACTTCCTGACATTCCCTCAACTATGATTTCTTCCTTTTTCCAGGCGTTACTAGTGAGGAACGTGTTCTGTCTTGTTTCACCAGCCGCTAGCCTTTCTTGTGAGCTCCCAGGGGAGTCACGGAGAACATCTCTCAGGATGGTACAAATTTCCCTTTTGCTTTCAGGTACAGCAAGTTTTGTATTCACACACTTTCACCCATTCCACTTTTAGCTATTTTCTTTAAAATTTTGACTTTAACTCTTCTTTAACAAACTTGCTGCATAGCCCTATATCCAATCTGTGACATTTTGTGCATACCATTGGGCATGACTTGTATATTTTTCTTTATAATTACTGCCCTTTCTTTGAGTTCAGATCAATTTATAATCTACAATCTATATTACATTCAAGAAAATTTATAATTTCCTTCTGGCACTTTGAATATAAGCAATGCCTTTTGCCACTTTTTATCTCTAAGCAGAAGCCCAAAATTCCAGTTAATGTTTAAGCAGATGTACAATAAGAATTTAAAGATCATTCTTTTTCACTTATAATCTCTGAGTTTATTATCAGCATTGTAAATTCTGTACTTACTATGGAAAAAGTGAACTAGATTTCAAGAAACCTGGATTGGACCCCTATTAGTTGAGTATGTGGAATGTTACTCCAATGCTATGAACTTTCTTATCTATAAAAGGAAGATATTCTACCCCCTTATTTTCCCAAAATGCTCCATCATTTTCTTCAGTAATAGTTTATAATTATGTTAGCAAAGCATATATTTTCACAGGCTTTTAACTGTATGTCTCCATTTTATGTAATGGAGGGTTGAAATTAACCCAGAGCTACAGATTTTTCTGGCAGCAAACTGAGACTTGACACAGATGCTATTACTTAGGAAGTGGTGGTGGAAGCCCTGAGAACTGCCTGAGCTTCAATGAATGAAGAGTAGTACATTAACTCAACAATTTATCAAGGCTCTTAGCAAAGTGTAGAATCAGCCTAGATGACACAGATTAAAAAGCACGAGCCTTCTAAACAGCACCCATAGAATTCCCAAATTTTTAATAGGAAGTCAAATTTTCATTTCACAGGAAATTGTTTCAGTCTGTATTCTCTGATTTTCTTTTTCTAAATATGTTTTACCCAAAATAGAATTATATCACTTTTCACCTTCCCTCTATCCCCTCCAAGATACCCTGACTGTAACCCATACTTGTTCATACAACTCTCAAGTTGACAGCCTCTTTCTTCTGTTATTATTATTACATATATATGTATATGCAAACTGATAGCAGTGGATTTTTTCCTAGGGCGATTAACTCACTAGCCCTGGGAAGCTGGCTCCTTCCAGTACAGGGCTTTTTTCCCCTGCCTCTTGAGTGGGCCTGTTTTGATCAAACACCATGACCAAGGCAACTTCTAGAAGAAAGAGTTTATTTGGGCATATGGTTTCAGAGGGTTATAGTCCATGTTAGCAGAGCAAGAGCATAGTGGCAAGAGCAGAAGGCTGTCTCCAAAGCCTGTGTCTTTGGTGACTGTATGGCTGGTGTCCCATTGATTTGCTAGTTGTCGTCTCCTGGAAGCTACACTTAGACTTGTCCCACACAGTTTCTTCTGTCTCAGTAATGAAGACAGTTCCTCCTCTGGAATCTCCGTGTTCCAAATTTCTCTCACTTCTCCTGCTTAGAGAAACCAAATAAAGGTAATAATTCATGACCAGTAGTACAGTCTTTCTTTAGCGTCAACCCTGCTATGTACCATAACCATGAGTGAAGTCCAGTACATTCATAGAGTAGAAATTATACATCATTTATAAAAAGAGACTGGGAAATCTTGGGGATAATTTTAGAAATCTGCCTACCACAGCATTTTATGGACTAGAGAGAAAATAAGCTTTGGAATCAGAGACAAAAAAAAGCTTAGAAATACAATCTCATAATTTGACTTAAAATAGCTATTTAATATTATTTATTTAACTATGAATGCGTGATTAAGTGGACAAATAAGAAAGGGAACATGCAAATAAAAAATCTGAGCATTTGAAAATCTATTTCATCATGTAAAGAAAGATAAATAATAGCACCAAATTGAAGGTTACCTAAGAGAATGAAATGAGATCATACATTAAAAGCCTATGGCATGTAACTGGCACTCAATTAATTGCTACCTCTTATTAATCTTTTATAGTGGGGATATATGGGCATAACATTCCAGTAGCAATCTATTTCCAGTCCTGCAAAAGATTTGAATCTGTGCATGTTCCTTCTAGTTGTCTTACCTCTAAAGCCCATGTGTTTTCTCCCTTGTTCAATGGTTCTTAAAATCTGATAGTCTTAACAGCTAATATGATTTTATTCCCTGTGCTTGATAAATGAATCCAACTGAATCCATAGGGATAATGACAGGCTACAACAGCAAAGGTGTTTTCACACATTTTCTGACATATTTCCTATGGATTGTACATGGGTAGTGGGTTTCTTCCACCCTCATTACCCAGGTCAGTGAAACATCCTTTCCAGATATGATGCTCTTATGAGAGCAGGAAGAAAAGGGAGAGGGAAGAACCACTTAGTGGTCTTAAAATTCTCACTCAAATACAATCGTGTATGTCCTTACACACTCTGAAACATCAGTCAACAGGAATGTACCATCCCACAGTAAGGAACAGCAAACACTCTGATACAACCATGGTGTTGTAGTAGTCTTTAGACATCCAGATGTTGTACTTGTGTTATGTTTTACCTCCTTCTCAGGCATATCTGCCATGACAGCATTGGTTTACAGTTGTGAGATGCACTGTAAAAGGAACACTAACTAAAAATAATATGCTAAAAGTCACAGTATATTAAAAATGACTCTATAGTAAGAAATATATTTTAGTGTATAGATGTTAGCCAGTTTCATTTATTGCCAAATCATAATAACAGAATATGGCTCAGAATATTTTTAAAAATTAGAAATTAATTCTTGATTCCTAAGAATCAAATCAGCTTATTAATCAAATTAGTAAACAGTTATTGGAAGCTGAATGGAGCTCAGAGTGTATTTATTTCTTAGTGTTATCAATTATACTTACATTTGCTCCTTTCAGAAAATTTCAAAAAGTTACACATTGTTCAAGTAACCAATCCTACATTGCATTATCAATTGGATTGCTTTTGTTAAAGAAAAACAAAATACATTCTAACATATAAACCATGTGCAGCAATTTCTACATAGTTTGTTTTGTCATACCAAATGGGTGTTAGACTTTTGAGACTATTATTACTATTAGAGCTGAATTTATCAAAAAAAAGAATATTACATGTATAGTACATTGACTATATGTCATATTCTTTCCTTTATTCCAAAATGTTATTATTTAAGTATCATGCAAAATGTTTTTTCAATATGTAAAGAAATTTCTTTGTAAGGGCTTGCTCTTTTCCTTGATTTTGTGTGAAACATGGGTTCCCCCTTGTGGCTATATAGACACATTTGCTATAAAGAAAAGTTTCCAGATGTGGTCTAGACAGCGAAGCAAGGCTGGGCTCACTTCATTGTGGAGACCCTCGGTGTCTGTACAAATGACCCCAAATGATTCTAAATAGAAGTATAAAGGTACTGTGTTGTACTTTACATCTTTTAGTATGCACAAAAACATTGGAGTACAATTCTGTCATTGAAATGAAACAATCAAAATGTTAATTTACATTAGCTATACAATAAGCAGCTTCCTGAGGCATTACCCACTCAGCATGGCCACAGTCAGCTTTTCTCATTTTAACACTTCAGACCTGAATTTCTCCCTTACTGGAGGGACCGACCGGGTGAAGAGTTCTTCCCCTGTTCTACCCCCTTATCTTGGCTCTGGGCTCCACTCTGCTCAGTCTTGTGAATAGATACATCTTCTCAAATGACCTCTCCAAAGGAAAAGTCTTTGTAGTCAGCATAGACAGAGTTTTCTCTGTTCTCTTTCTTCCCTCCTATTACTCTTGACCCAGGGCTAAGCACAAAAGTTAAAAATTGCATGAGTGCTCTGGGCAGGAAGTAGAACACAGTGGACAATGCCCTTCAACATTATGGACATAAACGTGACCTGAGGGACTTGATGACTATCCATAATCCAAAAATGATTTAGAGGGCTGAGTTTTCATCTTATGAAACTGATTTTAACACCCATTCCACATATGTCAGAGTCTATTTGAACAGAAAAGAAATCATTCTTAACCTGGCTACAGTGAGGAACTTTTGCATTTTACTTCCTAGGGCTTACTTGAGGCTAAATCAAGCAAGATCTATCAGAATCAGCCCAAGATTTATGCTGACATAATATGCAACTAGTTTGAAAACTCAAGCATTGAATACAGGAGAATCATACGGGTAACACAAATAGGGAAGGACCACCAGGGGCACATCTGGAACACAACAAAATTGCGATTACTGATTCATTTCCACAAAGCAGGCTGTGTATCAAAGGGATGACCAGTGTCTCGTTACACAAAATCAAAGAGAGTTATTTTAGTATAAGGCAGTAAGTTTATTGTTTCAACAGGCACAAATCAAAACAGACCTGCAAGTGCAGATGTGAGCATCAGGTCTGCTGTGTAAAATGTCCCTCCCTGGTAGCATTAAATCTGAGATGGATGTTCAATACTATAGCTAGAGGCCTTTTATCTGGACACAGCCAGGCACATCAGCTTGTAAATCAAGAATTCCTTTCTGTGTCAAAGTGGCTTCAATCCTCCAGGCAAGTAAGGGATTCCTTCCTAAGTGATACAATTTCAAGTGGCAATTTTTTTTATAATGGATGATGTGGAGAACAAAGTTTCTCAGTGTGTAAGGAATCAGAAATCACTTGAAGGAGATGCTTCAGAGCTATGATGTGTGGGGCAGTATTGATTCCTATTAAATTTGTGGCTAGCTTTACCTGTGCCTTGTGAATGGTAGAGATGACACATATTTCTCCTTTCAAACATGATATTTGCCTCACAAGGTTGTCTTGGGGAAAAAGATGGAACAGTTAGAGTCCAGATGGCCTATCAGTATGTTCATGGATACTTGTTCATTCATTAATTTAATGAAGAACTTTTGAGTACCTACTATATGCCATGTCCTTTGCAAAACTCTGGGACCCCATTGATCGACAAAAACCAAGGAATTGTGCTCAAGAAAGCTAAAAGGTGATTGGGAGATAACATGCATTGATAGGTGCTTATAATCATGTACAGACAAGCTGTGGCTGTAATTGCAGGTGGGGTTTAGTGGACGTTAATCTTATCCTGGGAATTTGGGAAACTCAAAAACATTGTCAAATTTATAAGCTCTAGAAGACTAATAAGTAGCTAGAAGAGTAGCCCATAGTAGAAGAAAAGGAACTTTGAAACAGAATCTTCTAGGGTTTTGTCTATTGTTTCAGTTTGTTTGGGGTTTTGAGGCAAGGTCTTCCTATATTGCTCAGGCTGGCCTTGAACTTGACGTCCTGCTGTTTCAGCCTCCAGATTACTAGCACCGAACACATTTGCCGCCATGGTCAGCTGAGTCCTGGTGGCAGAATTCTGTGTAATAGGAATATATCAGTGAGCAGGAGACAAGCACCTGGCCTTTGTGTATGAACACAGAGGAGGGTGCTGACTCACTCACACAATGTAAACAACGGTAACAAGTAAGCAAACTATAATAAAGTGGAGACAATTGGAAGACGTAACGATTCAAGGACAATGACTGACGTGCCATCTCTGAAAATGTGCAGACCATGCTGTGACTTACTGAGAGCTTAGATTACAGAAGCAATGCTTGGTTAAGTTGCTGGGAATCCCCCAGCCTACGTCCGCCCTGGCATTGACCTCACTCACTGTTTCTTTCTTCCCCCATACAGTCGCCTTTTTAATTTGAGGGAGCATGCCTTTGTATCTTCGATAAACCTCTCACTCCATGACAGATCTGGAGACCTTACTGAGAAACAATCTCATCGAACAAAAAACAGTTTCTTGAAGACACTGGTAGCAGCTGGGGAGTTTAATTTGGAGCCTTCAGAGCTTAAAGATTTTAGATTTCCCATTTCCTGTCCATACTCCACATCAAACCAAAGGTTGAGTCAAGTGCCTACTTCCTACCACATTCACCTTCTCACCTACCCACCACTGCCCTTGTGGGCAGAACCTTGTGGAAACCATTTTACTAGTCATGGGTTCTTGGGGTGTTTTAATCACTTGGTGTGGAGAGGGAGAGATGTTTAATAGCCTGAAATTCATGAGCCAGCTCAGGTTAGTTTTTTTTCTTTTTTTATTAATTTATTCTCTCATGTATTACATCCTGGTTGCAGTTTCCCCTCTCTCCTTTCCTTCCAGTCTCACTCTGATCCACTTCTCTCCCATTTCCCTTCAGAAAAAGGCAGGCCTCCCAGGAATATCAATCAATTATGGCATATCAAGTTGTAATAAGACTAGGCAACCCAGCAGGAGGAAAAGGCTCCTCAAACCTGGCAACAGAGTCAGAGACAGCTCATGCTCCCACTGTTAGGAGCCCCACAAAAAGACCAAGCTACACAACTATAGCATATATACACAAGGCCTAGGTTAGAACCATGCAGTCCCCTGATTGTCGGTTCAGTTTCAGTGGGCTGCTATGAGTCCAGGTTTGTTGATTCCATGGGTTTTCTTGTGATACCCTTGACCCTTCTGGCTCCTACAATCCTCCCTCTCTCTTCTTTCCCCTCTTACACAAAATTCACTGAGCTCAGCCTAATGTTTGGGGCTCTGCATCTGCTCCCATCAGTTTCTGGATGAATCTCTCCGGTGATGATTATGCCAGGCTCTTGTTTTTGAGTATAGTAGAGTATCATTCATTAGGATCTTTGTTTGTTTGTTTGTTTTTTGTTTTGTTTTCTGGCCTCTGGTTTCTGATCGTCCAGGTAATGTCAGGGGCAGGCTCCCTCTTGTGGCATGGGTCTCAGGCTGGACCATTCACTGGTTGGCCACTCCCACAATTTCTGTGCCACCACGTTAGTTTTTTCTTTATGCAATATTCCATTGAAAATATCATAGCATCTTTCTGAGAAGTGCTAGTTTGGAAAAATAGACCCTTGCGCACAGAAGTTGACTCTTCTGAAAACTGGATTATGACATTCTCAGAGCACTCATTGCTTACGAAGACCTTGCTATTTTTCTCTGAAATACTTCAGAATTTCATACTTCAGATACAACCATTTAACCAAGATGACTATGGTTAAGCACCATAGGTTTTGTGAGTTTGAATAATAAATGTTAATTTTGTCTAATTTGTAAAATGAAGTGCTTAATAATTAGCAGAATGATGCTGATAATAGGTTTTTCACTGGTGAACTTGGTGATTAATGTAAATGGTAGATTGGTGTGGGATGGTCTATATGTCAAACATGTTGCTTATTGGTCAATGAATAAAACACTGATTGGCCAGTGGTCAGGCAGGAAGAAGTATAGGCGGGACAAGGAGGAGAGAATTCTGGGAAGTGGAAGGCTGAGGAGACACTGCCAGCCGCCACCATGACAAACAGCATGTGAAGATGCCGGTAAGCCACAAGCCATGTGGCAAGGTATAGATTTATAGAAATGGATTAATTTAAGATATAAGAACAGTTAGCAAGAAGCCTGCCACGGCCATACAGTTTGTAAGCAATATAAGTCTCTGTGTTTACTTGGTTGGGTCTGAGCGGCTGTGGGACTGGCGGGTGACAGAGATTTGTCCTGACTGTGGGCCCGGCAGGAAAACTCTAGCTACAAATGGCGCCCAACGTGGGGCAAGAGTTTCCACCTAAAACCTAAAAAAAAAGATACTAAAACGGAACTAAAAACAGTTCCTAGTTGTCTCTTTCAAGTTAGTGGCAGCCTGCGTGTTTGAGTCACTATGGCGGGTTCCTGGCGTGCGTGTTTGACCTACAGTATGGCGGGAATGAGGCATCTGCCAATGGCACATTAAACTGCGTGGTGGATTTAGCCTTCGCTAGTACAAAACAAAAAAAA
>CABHPR010105054.1:0-27180 GCA_902168415.1 Peromyscus melanophrys
TTTTTTTTTTTTTTTAGTTTTTTCAAGACAGAGTTTCTCTGTGTAGCTTTGCGCCTTTCCTGGAACTCACTCTGTAGCCCAGGCTGGCCTCGAACTCACAGAGATCAGCCTGCCTCTGCCTCCCAAGTGCTGGGATAAAAGGCGTGCGCCACCACCGCCCGGCTTTTTTTGTAGTTTTATTGAGAAGTTTTCAAATAATTTCCAACTAATGTAACATTTATATAATAAGTACATCTTTCAAATATCATGGAATAAAATGTAAGGATATGCTACAGGATTCAAGTCTAAAATCAAGCTAAATTATAAATTGTCAGAGGCGTTCATTTTATTATTCATAAAAATGATATAAAAAACTATTGTACAGTATCAATAGTGAAAAAGAATAAATATGTCATCATATTATAATCTTAAAATTACATTTTTATATACTAATGAAGTACAAATTAGTCTTTTTTCTCCTCTTAATATAAGAAGATATTTGTTTCATAATGTATTATGCATCTGCATGTAGCAAATTTGAGCTCTCTTCTATGAAATTATCTAACTCAAAACAAGAAACAGAGTAAAATATGAAAAATGTTCTCATGTTCATCTAAGGAAATCAGCAGTCTAAGTTCTAAAGAAGAAAATAATCCCTTACCAGCTGGCTGCACATGGATTCTTTTAAATTGTACTCAGTTAGGAAGTCTCAGCTGTAATTGCTTCAGTCTCCATTAATGTTTTAATTTGTCCAGTTTTCAAGAATAGTAGGTATGATGGTTAGTTGTGATTGTTAATTCGGCAGCATTTGTACTCACCTATGAGATTTTATCAAGGATTTAAATTAAATTAGCCTCTGCACATACCCGTGAAGAATTATGTTTATTAGTTTCATTGAGGTGAGAAGACTTATTCCAACCAAATATGGGCAGCACCATTCCTGTTGGCCAGTGTCCTGTACTAAATAAAATGCAGAAATCAAGTTGAGCAAACATTTAATGCTGTTGTTTTCCTGACTTCAGATACTATGTGAAGACCTGTTTTAAGCTCTTAGATATGATGCACTGTAGCTAGAACTGTGAGCCAAAATAAGCTCTTTCCCTTAAGTTGCTTTCTTAGGGCATCTTAAAACAACAGAAAAGCAACTAAGACAGTAATCAAAAATAAACAAAAAAATAGAACTTTGAAAGTAGATCTCTTGTAGTAGTCCTGATTCATTCCCCCAGATGATTACTGCAGCATGCCATCACACTTGTAAATGTGTAAGTCCTGCACAGCTTATACAATGATGTTTAAAAAATAATGACTTTCAGATGTTTCACTTGTTTAGTTTTGTCCTTCAAACTGAAATGTTACACTGAAAGGAATTAAATCGAGCAAAATCATGTCTTCAGAAATCTTTGCCTCAAGTAAAGATTGTAAATTAGGTGTACTGAAACCTCTGTTCACCTAGGAAATGATATGAACCCAATACTTTTGTTCAAATTGAAGTTGAAAATAACAGAATAAGTGTAACATGAAAAGAAAGGTCAAATATTATTTGAAAAGATTCTCTAGTTGAACCAGTGATATTTCTAGTCAAGTGTCAATATAAAAATAAATTGTCTTCAGTATGTATCAATCTGAAATCACCCATTAAATTCTGAATTAAAGTTACTTTTCTACTGAAAATAAATGTCATATATATTCACACACAGTTTGCAACTGGTAGATATGACATTAAACAAAAAAGCATTTCATTTTTCTAATATATGAGAAGAATGAATAAAAATACTCTTTCAAAAAATATTCCCTTTGAAGTTATATATAGTATGAAGGGTTTTCATTTCTATATATCTGAATTCTGAATAAAAAATCCAAGATATGTATAATTATATCTATGGATATTGACACACAATATATATGTATGAATATATACATATGAATACATAGAGACATGCATTTACATCATTGTAAATACAAAAATTACAGAAAAACTCTAATTGCTCTATTGTCTGAAAGCTTACCTACTGATTACATGGAATGAATTTAGATGAAACTTCAAGAAATATAATATAAACCTATTTTTTATTCTTTCCTGATTATTTTCAAAGCTAAAGTAAATATCTGACCAGAAGGGCTGACTGAGGTAGAGTCAGAAATATTTGTTGCACACCATTTATTGCACACAAGTAAGCATGCATGAATTTATTTTATTCATATGTTTATTTATTTACTATTATACAGCATTACATAAGAAAACTTCCATTATAGTGTTTTAGGAATGTACTTTGAACTCATTGCACCTTACCCAACTCAAAACATTTAAATTGATTACAATTGTTTCACACACACACACATACTTACACATACACAAATAAATAAATATAAAAAATACAAAATAAAATAAAACAAAGAAAAACTAGGAAACAAAAATTGTAGCATAACACTACAAAGTTCCTTAAGTATCCCATAAGAAGTACAAAACAGACAGGCAAAAAATTGACAAGGATCAGAGCATATGAGCTAGAAAGAAACACAATACTCTCTTTCTTTTTATCTACCTACTATATAGAAATTCTTTTTCATATTAATAACAGATTATGTAGTTACATGTTTCTCCCTAGAAACATCCAGTATTTCAGTTCTGTTCAACATCAATCTTTCTTGCATAATACTTTTTAACTGTATGTTCATCATTAAACAAAAGTATTCTGAACTCATACTTTAAATCATACTGTCTCAATAAGCTTATGCATTTCATGGACTTTAGCTATGTCTAACTTATCAAATAGCATGTCTGAGTCCTGCTAATCAGCATCTTTTTGTGGTTTGTTCTTTATGTGTGTGTGTGTGAACACAGTATCCCTGGCATCTGAACATTCCAACCTGCAATCTATGAAAGATGACCTTTTTCTAAACTGTTTTCAGTTCTACTTGTTGGATAGCTATCGATCAACCAAAGCTCAGAAATAAAATGGACAAATGGGACAGAAAATGCTCATAATCAAATGGCCAATGTTATATACAATTTAACTGGGCATGATGGTATATGCCTGTGATCCCTGCACTTAGGAAGCTTAGGTGGGAGGACTGTGCTCATGGCCAGCCTGAAGTACATTGTGAGGTGTCTCAATCAAAAATATCATTTATAAACAACTTGGAAAACAAAGGAAGAAACTGAGAGACATTGTCTTAAACAACAACAAAAATTATGCACAATTTGGAAACCCAAAGCATAAACTGATAATCTGATACTAAGGCACAACAAAATCTGTTTCTAGTCTACGGTTTAAGAATGAACACCAACAAAATTTCAGAAGCTGTGCATTTTACTTGTTGACTTTGACAATAATAGCACAACATTGTTAGTATTTTTCCTTAGACAATCATAGGTCTCTGTTTATGAAATATCTTGTCCTTACCACAATTTACCGCCCACAAGTGTTAATAGGTATACAGATTCATGGTTTCTCCCATGAAGAAAATATTTCCAGGGCTAGAAATATAGCTGATGTTTAAGTCTTTGGTTGATGATTAAATCTGACAAATTAAATATTTAGTTATTTTAATAAATCATTTGATTATGTTGCGAATCATACACTGATGACTGCAGATGTTTAATTAATGCATTCAGTTCAGAGGTAAGTTCATATCCTTGAAGCCATCTCTATAGATATGCCAGTACATATTCATTTCCTTTGAAAGTTTCTTTTGACCCTCATTTCTTTTTAATGCAGAACCTTAAATTTAAGGGTGTTGGTGCTCTGATTTTGTCATGTTTTGAATTGCTTCAATTATGCATTTCTATAAAAAATTAGAGTAATTTCATCATATATACAAAATAGCTTTTTATAAATTCCATTGGTATTCTACAATCTCCATGGTTCAAGATGAGTATTGGATAGGTAGTTAAGAGTACTGAGTTTTCTAGTGCATCAACACAAACTCTTACTTAAAAGAGTTTCCATCGTGTCTCAATGAAATTATAGAAATCAAAATAAATACTATCTTCTGTAATATTAACATCCAATAAAATCTATAAGATAACATCTTATCATCAATTCTGTATTGTCAATGTATGAGTACATTTTATTTTGTTGAAAGAGTAAAAGCTCCCAAAGTTTATACCTTGTCAATGTTGTGATCATTTATGTATGTGTGTTGGCTTGAATGAGAATAATCCCCATAGGTTCATATATGTGAATGCTTGCTGCTGGTTTGGTGGAATGTTTTCAGAAGGATTCAGAGGTATGGCCTTGTTGGAAGAGGCATATCATTGAGGGTGGGCTTGGAAGTTTCAAGAGTCAACATTACTTCCAGTTAGCTCTCTATCTGCCTCCTGCTTGTGGATAAGGATGCAATCTCTCAGCTACAGCTCCAGTAATTGTCTACCTGCCTGCTTCCTCACTCCCTGCAGTGACAGTCATGGACTTATGTAGCTAGAGAGTCTTCTCTCTGGGTCCCACCAAGCCCTGGCAATCTGACAGCCCACTTATAAAATAAACACATTGATGCTTATATTATTTAAACTGTTTGGCCTAATGGCACAGGCTTCTTGTTAACTGTTCTTATATCTTAAATTAACCCATTTCTATTAATCTATAAGTTGTCACATGGCTTGTGGCTTACCGGTATCTTAACATTTGCTTCTCATCGTGGCGGCTGGCAACGTCTCTCCACCTCAGCCTTCCACTTCCCAGAATTCTCTCTCCTTGTCCCGCCTATACTTCCTGCCTGGCTACTGGCCAATCAGTGTTTTATTTATTAACCAATCAGAGCAACACATTTGACATACAGAAAATCCCACAGCAGACTTACACCCTAAAACTTCAAGCAAGCCCCCAACTAAACACTGTTTTTTATATGTTGGCTTGATCACAGTGTCTCTTCAGAGCAATAGTACAGTAACTAAGACAGCATGTATATGCATTGTCCTCTGTGACTGAATTTGATATAATCAATTAAATTTGTCTTCAATACCTTCTTGTTTAATATTCCTATACAAATATTTGTTTTTATAACAATGACATGTGTGGCAGTCCTAATGTATGCTGAAACATAAATCAAAGAGCTATTTAATTAGAAGTGTGCATATGTACATGTGTACAGTGTGGGGCATGTGTGTATATATGTGTGTGTATGTGCATGTGTGTGTGTGTATTTGTGAAAATGGTAGTCACTTAAAGATCATACTTTGACAACTTGGAAGATAATATTCCAATTATAGATTTTTTTAGAATAAAAGTCACAGTACATATTTAAAGAAAATGTAATAAATGATACATCTGTGGATATGAAAAAAAGCTCGTTTTAAATATTTTAAATTTCAAAACAACCACAAACTTATTACTTGCTAAAACTTTCAAGTAATATTAAGATCATTGTTAACTTCATTCTTCAGATGTATTAATGAATGTTTCTATTTGCATTTATATTACACACTGTTTCTCTGTAGAAAATATCAAAAGACTTAAACTTTACAGTGAAATCACATTATAACCACTGAAGTAGAGCCATCTATGGTGTGCAGCAATACAAGTATTTTTTATTGAGCAAGGATGAGGAAATGGCTATTCATGTCCAGAATTTCAATGTGGTTGCTAAAGTTAGTAGACAATAATATATAATAAATTATGGAGATATATTATGAATTGGTTTTATAAAAAAAAAAAGGTGAAATCTGTCAAGGAAAGGGAAGCTTAATAAAAATTGCTGATCCTCATACACTGTCATCCTGCAGGCCTAGAACAAACCATGGTAGAATACAGGGCTGTCAGGATAGGATTTAAAACATTCCATTCCCTATACATCAGAATACCCAAAACATTCACACTAGAGAAACCAAAGGCTCTGGTTTGTTTCTCCCACACACAATAAAAAGTAGTCTTTTAGAGCAACAAGAATATGTGAACTTCATCCTTCAACTCACAGTGTCCAGCAATTTACTCCATAATTATTCTTTCATTTCTTATTGTACGTTGTTTAGTTTCCACACATGCATATGTTTTATGCTGGCTTTGATTTTTTTATACATTGTTCAGGTAGGTTTTAAGACTGCTGTTTCTATTTTTCCATCTAGTTCACCATAAGGCACTCTTTAATGTACTCATTAGACGTGTCTTATATACTTCCTTCTTATTTCTACTTTTATTCTTTCATTGTCTCTCTTCTTAGTTTCACTTCTTAATTATAATCTTCCAGAGTTTAAGAATATCTAAAATCTGTGGACACTAATAATATTTCAACATCCATGTTAGCTGCTTTACCCATATCAACTATTATTTTTATTCAAAATTGGACTAATACTTAATTCTTATCCTTATCCACCCAATTTCCTTCCCACTCATAATCTCATTAATGAAAATATGACAATATTACATATTATCTTTGGCTGTTTATCCTCCAGTAGCTATTGAACTCAAATGAGCTACTGTTAATATCTGACTAGTACAACAATTGTGTAGTGATATCAATCAGCCATGATTATTCTCTTAGTTAATTTCCTACTCATAATACAAAGTTAACATGAGGCATCCTATCTCCTAGGCTGAGTAACTTTTATGAAGTACACAAGGTGTAACATGTCCAAGTGACACATGAACATAACAAATACTTCAGCTGAAAGAACATAATCATTTTAAAAATACAACAAAATAAAAGCAAATGCATGAATCCTAATATGATTATATAAGAAACATGAAAAACCAAGACACTGTATTTCCTCCAAGAAATATTACTCCTATAATAATGGTATTGAGTAAGAATGAATTAGAAGAAATTTGAGACAGAGAACTCAAAAAAATGATGATAATATATTCAAAAACCAAAAGAGATGAAGCTCCCTGGTTGAAAACAAAAACAAATAACTAAACAAAATAAGGAAAGCAATATACAACATTAAAAAAGAATTCAAGATTGAGAGGGAAACACTGAAGTAAAAATAATCTGAAATGCTAGAGATGAAAAACAGTAAATCAAATTAAAAGCTCTCTTTAAAGACTAAGCGATAGATTGGACCAAAGAGAAGTGTCAGGAAAGTTTAAAAAAAAAGCCAAAAGATCAAAGAGGTAGTAGAAGGAACTCTACAGAAAGAAATACAGAAATAGTAGGGCATTAACTATGAAGAAAGAAAAGCAGAAATGGAAAGGGGTCTTTAACTGGGATGGGTGAGGGAGGCAATATATAGAGAGATAGAAGGAGGATGGATAAATGACATTAAATATGCTTTTATAAAGAAGGAGTCATTTATAACTATCTACATGTACAAATTATGAAATTATTCTACTAGAGGTGATAATGTTCTACCGAAAAGCCACTGACTATCTAACAAAAGTACCAGTACCAGATCCATTTACAATGCAACTCTTGTATCTTTGGCAATTGCCAAAATTTGAAAACAGCATAGATGTCCATCAGCTGATGAATTAATTATGAAAATATCATACATTTATAAAATGGAATAGTACTCCATTGTTAAGAAAACAGAAATTATGATTTTCAAGTATATGTAACTAAAAGCAGTCATCCTTAGTGAAGCAACACAGACACAGATAAACAAACATTGCATGTTTTCTCTTATATGTGGATGTTTACTTTTAAGCTTTAGACATATGTGTTTCATTTAGAATATCCATAGAGATTAGATAGCTAGTAAGGAATCAGAAAGAGACAAGTAAGGGAAGGAATCTTCTAAGGAATTGGAACTAGAACATAGTGTTATAAAGGCATAAAGAGGGAATTAGAAGTAGTCAATGGGGTGGTAGTTGGGATAGTAGGGTAGTGGAGAGAACAGGGGAGTAATAACACTAATGTGCTTTTGAAAACAATATGGAAACTTACTACTATAGAAACTTCCTAAAATACATACATAAACTGAATTTAAACAAAGTTACCAAATAATGTGGGGATATACTCTCCCAAATAAACATATATGCTGCAGAAAAATCCCCAATATCAGGAATGAGTTATATTGTTTTGAGTCATTTGCAATAGGGTCACAGTGACATATCCCTCAAACTTTACAAGTTATTGTCAATGCTATTAGTTACCCTCTAACACCTGATGGTAAGGCCTTATTTCTTGAGACACCACATATTTATGTTATAAAATATGGAAAAATAAAGCTGGTGCTCAACTAGAAGATTCACTTATAATGACTAGTATTCATAGTGCTGGAAGCTTCTGTGCATAATAGAAGAGAAAAGTTGTTATTTTTACCCAACTAGGAGCTCTGAATGCAACAATACTGACCTTCCTACTAGATATACCAACTGGTATAGTAGTAGAACAAATGTTATGGGACTAACCACCTACAATTTGATTGGATTTAAAGCCTACTCCATAAAATCAAGCCCACAACTAACACTGTTAATGAGACTAAGAACCTAAGAACAGATAGGTTCTGGGCCCCAGGGAAAGTCTATTAAATTTATTCTGTTAAATCTAAACAACAATAGAATGACTTCTAACAATATATTGCTATAATTGTAGTTCAGTACATCACTGAATAGTAATCAGAGAAGTGTCTTGCAATAGATGATATCTAGAGGCCCACAATTAGACAACATGCAGAAACACTGAAACATTGAAACAGTAAGAAACATTGGAGCATTCATCCCTAAATAGCATATCTGTAACACAGCTATGCCCCTTAGGCCCAGGAATCTATGCAGATGAGTAGACATAAATGTAGGATGAATTTTGAAATGGTCTTATTAATAAAACACCTGAAGCCAGATATTGGGGTGAAAAGTTGAGAGATAAGAAAAGCAGAAAGAAGCCAGTCACATTCTCACCCCCTTGGAGATCCTCAGCCAAAGAGACCTACTTCCTGTATACCCACATGCCTTTCTGTTCTGCCATCTCATTTCCTCTCTGCCCAGCTACATCACTTCCTCTTCCTGCCCAGATCTGTCACTTCCTGTCTGTCTGTACAGAACTCCAGACCTTTATGGTTAAGTAGTATTTGAATTTAAGGCATATGACACCACAACTGGCTCTGTTCCCAGTGTGGCCTTGAACTCACAGAGATCCAGAGGGATCCCTGCCTCCCTAGTGATAGGATTAAAAGTGTGTGCTATCATTGTCTAACTTCTGTGTTTGATATAGTGACTGGCTTTTTCCTCTGATCCTCAGATAAACTTTTTTTTTTCAACCAGAATTTATTTATTTTTTTTGAGACAGGGTTTCTCTGTGTAGCTCTGGCTGTCCTGGAACACACTCTGTCTACCAGGCTGGCCCTGGACTCTGAGTGCTGGGACAGGGGCTGAGGACCTGGTAGTCACTCAATTCCAGGACAGCCAGGGCTCTGCAGAGAGATCCTGTAGCTGGAGAGCTTTTCTTTTGGTGTCCCACAATTCCGTCCTGGAGTCCACTTATAAAATAAACACACAGATGCTTACATTATTTAAACTGCTTGGTCATTAGCTCAGGCCTATCATTGTCTAGCTCTTACTCTTATATTTAGCCCATTTCTATTAATCTTTACTTTGCCACGTGGCTCGTGGCTTACTGGTACCTTACATCTTCCTTGTCCTGGTGGTGGCTGCAGGCAGTCTCCCTATCCTTCCTTCCTCCTCAATTCTCCTCTCTGTTAGTCCCACCTATACTTCCTGTCTGGCTATTGGCCAATCAGTGTTTTTTGACATATAGCGATATCCACAGCACTTCCCCTTTTTTTTCTTTTTCAAAAAGGAAGGTTTTAACTTTAACATAGTAAAATTACATATAACAAAACTCTGTATCAATAAAGCATTGATTGGCCGGTAGTCAGACAGGAAGTATAGGTGGGACTAACAGAGAAGAGAGGAGAGGAAACAGGAAGGTGAAAGGAGGGAGACTGGCTGGAGCCGTGGCGAGGAGGAGAAGGAAGATATAAAGTACCGGTAAGCCACGAGCCATGTGGCAAAGTAGAGATTAATAAAAATGGGCTAAATATAAGAGTAAGAGCTAGACAATGATAGGCCTGAGCTAATGGCCAAGCAGTTTAAATAATGTAAGCATCTGTGTGTTTATTTTATGAATGGGTTCAGTCAGGGAACCAGGAACTGGCGGGACTTGGGAGCTGGAGACTGGTGGGACTTGGGAGCTGGAGAGAAGCTCTCCAGCAACAAGATCCTGTCTCAAAAACCCAAAACAAATCCCAGAAGTGCTGGTGATGTCCCAAATGGAAAGCGTAGAAAAAGAAAGTGCAAATTTCTTTCAGAAAACTGCATCACCAGAACATGCCCTCAGGGTCCCTGCCCTGGACAAGACTAATAACAGTGCAGGCCTGACCCTTGAATGGCTCCAGGCAGCCTGTCCTGCCACTTTGTGAGCATTTCCTTAGATAAACTTCATTGGGAGACACAGATACAATATCACCACACATAAAGATTATAAGAGCAAAAGATGTTGTTCCAAACCAATAGTATTTTCCAGGCATAACATTGCTAGTAAACCTATGAATTTACAAATCTGTTACAGGATACACAAAATTTTCACAAGAAAAAAAGAAACAATCCCAGCAAGAGAAGCTGAAGTGAGAACAAAGTGATACATTGAACCAAGAATCTATTTGTAGTTGATAGGTGCTAGGGAGAAGAAAATTAAGTTTCCTTAATGGATTAACACTGGATATATCTAGCATGATCCAGAGCTGGCCTCATGCTTGGGAGTAATTACCCAACACAAATTGAATTGTGTAGCTTTTTTGTTTTGTTTTGTTTCAGAGAGGTAAAGAACATAGAGTTGGGTGGGTAGATAGTGGGAAGTATGTATAAGGAGTTAAGTAATGTATGGGAAAAATGTGATCAAAATATATTGTCTAAAATTTTTAGAATATAAAAAGATAACAAAGTACACAAGAAAATTTATAGAAAAATGGATAAAAGTAGGACAAATTATACCATGTGAGTTAACCCACACCTAGAAAGACAAATACTGAATGTTCTGTCTTACATGAATATCATACTCCTGAATCTGTAATTTTTTGTATTTAACATATGGTGCCTCTGCAAGCCAGAAAACTAGAAAGTAGACAGTTAGAGAAGAGGAAGGGGTTGCTTTAAGCGATGAGGAACAGTAATATGTAGGTAAAATGTGAGTGGAGAAGGGGAATGTTTCTGGTGTTCACATTCAAATAGGAAGGTGGAGGAAGTTAGGAACAGGACAACACACAATGAGGATTAATCAAAGTGAAAAGAGTATGAAAAAGCAATGGAAACATATTACTTGATAACACAATTAAATAACAAAGAGGGGATTTTGAAGTCAGATATCCCACAAGAATACATAATGCCAGTCCTTTAAATAATGTGCCACTAAACAAAATTAACAAGCCATGTGACTTGGTGTATTTCCGTAGGAGCTATTGATTATAGAGATCCTATAGACACCAAAATAGGATCTTGCCATTCCTCTTGATTTTGAGAATAAACTACTTCATAGTATCTTATTGCTGAAGATACTACAAACCTTAAATACAAGAAATAAAGAAATAAAGACATAACTGAAAGCTTCCTCCATAGTTGTTACATTTCATAGTTGCCCATGTTGCTATGCAGGCTGCTGGGTGAATAAAGCACCAGTAGTCTTACTTGGCCATGAACTCTATGAGGTAAAATACTAACTTCAAAGAAGATGTGCCTATTTGATGAACTGTGTCACAACTGTCAAAAGGGTAACCAACTGCTACCTGATTCAGATTCAGATTCTCTCCACAAAATAAAATTCATGCCAAGCATGTAAATCTGGTACAAAACCTAAGACTGAGAATGTCTAAGGTCCTCTGTAAGGGAGAGAATCCACTACTGCTTATAAGGTAAATTGACATAGGATCAAATAGTTTTCTAAATGTATGTTTATACACAAAGACAAAGGATTTTCACATTCTCAATTAGAGAAACACAGCTTAGTAGCAAAAGGTTGTGAATACAGAGACATGTAACTGCTCAAGTTGCTGAAAGTAGGTAAAGGTAGAATGTTCAACTAAAAAGATAACATTTATGTCACTCACTCAAGGATTCTGAGAACGCTGTAGAAAAGAGGCAGTTGTCTTACAGAATAGGAAGAGTAACATGTAAATAAAAAGAGATGTTAAATAAAATAAAAGGAATGGTCAGACTCATAAGAGACTGAACATAGGATGGTCTGTGAAATGCCATTTTCTGGGCAGGATACAGCTGTTCCAATCATGAACTCAAGGTAACTGCAATTGCCTACAAATCATATAGAAGAAAAGGCCTTTCAATAGCCAACAGTGAATGTGTGAGGGAGAAAAGGGGCCCTGCTCTCAATGCTTACTGAATTAGACCATTGATAGATTGTTGGACATGTTGAGTCACCACTATCAGTGATTAAAAACATTAATAACTCCACTATGCTCCTATGGCAGCTATAAACCCACATTCTCACAGATATCCCTGGTTAAACACTTGGAGTTTCAAGACAAAAACATATATATTAACAAAGACTTTTTTAACTTATTTTTTTTAACTTAGGAATTTCAGGCCTTAGCTTGACTTAGTTTCTAGCCAGCTTTTCTTTTTTTTAATATTTTTTTTATTCAGTTTATATAACAACTACAGATCCCCCTCTCATTCTTCCTCCTGCTCCCCTGCTCCCATCTTCTCCCGCAACCCACCTCCCCATCTACTCCTACAAAAGGGTAAGGCCTCCCATGGGGAGTCAACAAAGCCTGGTACATTCAGTTGAGGCAGGACCAAGTACCTCCTCCCTGCCTCAAGGGTGAGCAAGGTGGCCGACCATAGGTAATGGGATCCAGAAAGACACCTCATGTACCAGGGATAGATCCTGATCCCACTGCCATGGGCCCATCAAACAGTCTTAGCAACACAACTATGTCTCACATGCAAAGGTTCTAGTCCAGCCCCATGCAGGTTCAACTGCTGTTGATCTAAAGTTAGTGAGTTCCTATGAACTTTAGTTGCTCAGTTGTCTCTGAAGATTTCCCCATCGAGATCTTGCTCAAATAATCCCTCTTCCCACTCTTTGACTGAACTCCCAGAGCTCAGCCTGGTGCTTGGTTCTGGATCTCTGCATCTGCTTTCATCAGTTACTAGATGAAGGCTATGATGACAGTTAGGGTATTTACTAATCTGATTACCAGGGTAGGCCAGTTCAGGGACCCTCTCCAGTATTGCTAGTAGTCTAATCTGGGGTCATCCTTGTGGATAACTGGGAATTTCCCTAGTACCAGGTTTCTCCCTTATCCCATAATGTCTCCCTCTATCATATCTCTTTCATTCCTCTCCCACTCCACCCATCCTCCAGCTCAACCATCTTGTTCCCTCATGTTCTTACCTCATACCACAAGGACACTTGCTCAAATGTGTTCATAGCAGTACTATTTGTAATAACCAGAACCTGGAAACAACCTAGATTCCCTTAAACTGAAGAATAAATAAAGAAAACATGGCACATATACACAATGGAGTACTACTCAGCAGTGAAAAACAAGGACATCATGAAATTAGCAGGCAAATGGATGGAACTGGAAAACATCATCCTGAGTGAGATAATCCAGACTCAGAAAGACAAATATGGTATGTACTCCTCATAAGTGGATACTAGATGTAAAGCAAAGGATAATCAGACTATAACCTACAACTCCACAGAAGATAGGAAACAAAGAGGACTCTAAGAGGGACACATGAAATCACCTTGGGAAGGAGAAACAGATTTTCATGAGTAAACTAGGGATGAGGGGAGAGCAATAGAGAGGCAGCAAGAAAGACTTTTAAGGAAGGAAGGGGTTTGAAAGATGTCTATGATGGTCAATTAAAATAATTTAAAAATATAAAATAATAATACATATACTGTGATAATCTCTTTCTCTTAAGAAAGTGAGCAATGAGTAAAGGTACCACATTATGTTCAGCCAACAAAGAACTAAACATTTCTAGAGCAAAATTCCATGATATACATTTTTGACAGGGAATTTAGAAGATGCTAAAAGTTATTTTACATTGTTTAATCTCAAATTTCTCTTGTATGTTGCAACTCCAAGTGTGAAATTGACACATTCAATGAAGAATGAACAGAAGACACAAGTAAATCTCTTACGAAGTAAGTGAAATACATATATAGTATATGTAAATAAAATGCTACAGAAAATTTAAAATTATAGGACACATTTTAACATAAAATGGAACATTTGTATCATCTCCATTCTTCTTTCTTCAACAGAAACCCAAGGGAAATGATTAATATTTATCTAATCACTAGAGAAACTATTATGAGTTGGGTCTAATTAACCATCTTACTTTATTGAATATGATATGTAAACATGGATATAGGAGAGAAAAATTAATTAGTTTCTGAAAAGACAAGATTTTTACTCTGACATAAAACGCTAAAATTAGATTACAAGAATACTCAAATTGAGTCTAATGAAGTTTTTTAGCATAAAGGGAATGAAATTAAAAATGATATTTAATAAGTGATAATAATTTGACCTAAAGGATTATCAGAATATTAAATAGTACATAATGATAAAATAGAATGAGATTTTAATTTCTAGATAAGAAAAAGTTAAATTAAATTGATAATATCTTTATTCTTTTACATTATTAAAAGTATTCCATAATTCAGAACAAAGAACTATTCATTTTATAGGTATGTTCACATTCCTTAGTGATCTACTGTGAAACAGTTTTACTTTTTAAAATACTCTTGGCTAATAGCAAAAATGTGTAGGAGAACTAAGAATTATTTGACTTGGATGTGGAATATAACCTCACTCTTTTCAAGATAAAATTAATTACTTTTATCATTTTAAGAATGGATTTAATGTCTTCTAATACACATGCCACCTAATTTCTTTTAAATTATTTTAGGTGTTTTATAGTTGTCATTGTCATAGAATCCAATAAGCAAGTAGAGAATTTACATTCTTAGTAACATAGACTAAAATCTTGTCAGTACCTCTGTACTCATTATATAAAGGTGAATAAATGAGAACTAAATATTTTTATATAACTTTAATGCATTCTACAGTCACTCCCACAATCTGGGGGAATTAAAATGTTAAGTGCTACATAACTGAAGGTCTATATTACAGTAAACAATTGTTTTTATCAACAGCTTTCACATTCATTTTCATATTCTTTTTTATAGTACATTTAAAATTTAAATATTGTTTCTTCTTGTTGATAAGGAAGTAATCTTAGTGAAAATGAAATAGAATTTGTATAGAGGGTTATTAAGAAGTTTCAAAACATAGCTGTACATTACTTGTTCATGACTCTACAGCACATAGTCTTCCCATCTTTAAGTACTCATAGATTAGACCACAGAATATAATTTTATCAGTTGAGATTAATTAAAAGTTCAGTACATTGTTAGAGGATATGTTTTTTTATTCACAAATCTTAGAGGAATGACTGTTTAAAACAATTTATTTTTATGTATAACAGGGATTTATTTATATAAAATGCTGCATTCTGGAAAATTTAGAAATATTACACAATGGTAATATTATTTAAATACATTTATGTAGAAAGAAGTAATTCAAATATTAATTAAAACCACACTAATTTGAACCTGTGATAAGCAGCATTCTAAGATGATCCACAAGATTCAACTCACTAGTGTATACAAGAGGTGTAATTCTCTCTGTATTGTAAGTGGGCTGTACCTGTGACTATGGTGTAGTCTTTTCATTCTATGGCAATTAGTATGAGAAAACACCATTACTCTTTTGATTAAGCATAAATTATATGATGCACCATACAACAGATTACAAAGAGGAAACAGACTAAACCATGCTCTTTGGTCTCTGAAGATAAACAATAGCACTGTTTTGAGCAGCAGTATTGGGAATACATACATTGGCCTCTGGAAACTGAGAGGCCAATATGAAGAAAAAGACATAAGCAATTGAAGTGAGACAACAACCACTGTCCTAGGAAGAGGAACTTGGGGAGTTTGCCCTGAGAAACATCAACTTTAGCCTGGTAGAACATGAGCACTGAACACAATCATGTCATGAAAGAAATCAGCCTCACTGTTTTAAGATACTGTGTGGTAAATATTAAACAACCATAGAAAGCTTATTTACCTAACTACTGAATTTTTAAGAAATTTTTTTTCATTCATTTTACACAACAATGAAAGATTCCCCTCTTCCCTTCTCCCACCACCCCTCAGCCTCCCCTCCCAACCCATCTCACACTCCTTCCCAAAGAAGGCAAAGTCTCCCATGTGGAGGCACATTCAGTAGGGGCAACTCTAAGCCCTTCCCACTGCCTCAAGGCTGTACAAGGTGTCCATCATAGGTAGTGGGCTCCACAAAGCCCACTCATGCACCAGAGATGGATTCTGATCCTACCACCAGGGGGCCTTTCAAGAAGATCAAACTACACATTTGTCTCACCATACAAAGGGCCTAGTCCAGTCCCATGTAGTCTCCATAGCCATTGATTCAACTTTCCTGAGTTCCCTTTAATTTGGTTTGGCCATTCCTGCATGTTTCTCCATCATGATCCTGATGCACTTGCTCATAGACTCACTCTTCTCTCTCCTTGACTGGACTCCTGGAGCTCTGTCTAATGATTGGCTGTGGATTTCTGTATCAGCTTCCATCAGTAATTATAGAAATGTTGTGTGATGACAGGGTATTCACCAGTCAGATCTCTGGGGCAAGCCAGTTCAGTTCAGGCACCCTCTCCACTATTGCTAGTAGCCCAGGCTGGGGTCATTCTGAGGGATTCCTGGCAACTTCCCTAGTACCAGGTTTCTCTCTATCCCCATGATGTCTCTCTCTATCATGGTATCTCTTTCATTACATTCCCCATCCCTCCCTATTCCAGTTCAATCATCCCATTCCCTTATGTTCTCATCTCCTATCCTCTACCCTCCATTGTCCACTACTCATCCCCAGTTTACTCATGGTGGTCTCATCTATTTCCCTTTCCCATGGTGGTCCATGCATCCCTCTTTTGGTCTTCCCTGTTAGTTAGCTTCTCTGGAGTTGTGGGTTGTTGCATGATTACCCTTTGCTTTATATCTAGTATCCACTTATGAGTGGGTACATACCATGTTTGTCCTTCTGAGTCTGGGTTACCTAACTCAGGATGATATTTTCTAGTTCCATCCATTTGACTGCAAATTTCATGATGTCATTTTTTTTCTGCTAAGTAGTACTCCATTGTGTATATGTACCCCATATTGTTAACCCATTCTTCAGTTGAGGGGCATCTAGGTTGTTTCCAGGTTCTGGCTATTTTGAATAATGCTGCTATGAACATAGTTGAGCATGTGTGCCTATGGTATGATTGAGCATTCTTTGAGTATAGCTGGGTCTTGAGGTAGATGAATTCCCCATTTTCTGAAAAAATGCCATACTGATTTCCAAAGTGGCTGTACCAGTTTACACTCCCACCAACAGTGTAGGAGTGTTCTCCTTGCTCCATACCCTTTCCAACATAAGCTGTCTGTGGTTCTTTTGATCTTAGCAATTATGACAGGTGTAAGATGATATCTCAGAGTCGTTTTGATTTGCATCTCCCTGATAATTAAGGATGCTGAGCAATTCCTTAAATGTCTTTTGGCCATTTGAAATTCTTCCTTTGAGAACTCCCTGTGTATCACTATAGCCCATTTTTATTTGGATTGTTTGATATTTTGATGTCTAGTTTCTTGAATTTTTTATGTTTTTTGGAGATCAGCCCTCTGTCAGATGTGAGGTTGGTGAAAAGTCTTTTCCCATTCTGTAGGCTGTCATTTTGTCTTATTTACTGTGTCCTTTGCCTTACAGAAGCTTCTCAGTTTCAGGAGGTCCCATTTATTAACTGTTGTTCTCAGTGTCTGTGCTACTGATGTTATATTTAGGAAGTGGTCTCCTGTGCCAATATGTTCAAGAATATTTCCTATTTTCTTTTCTATCAGATTCAGTGTAACTGGTTTTATATTGAGGTCTTTGATCCACTTGAACTTGAGTCTTTTGCATGGCGATAGATATGGATCTATTTACAATCTTCTACATGTTGACATGCAGTTAAGCCAGCACAATTTGTTGAGGATGCTTTCTTTTTTCCATTGTACAGGTTTGGCTTCTTTGTCAAAAACCAGGTGTTCATAGGTGAGTGGGTTAATATCAGGTTAATATCAGGGTCTTCGTTTTGATTCCATTTGTCCACATGTCAGTTTTTATGCATATACCAAGCTGTTTTTCTTACTATAACTCTATAGTAGCATTTGATGCCAGGGGTGGTGATGCCTCCAAAGGTGGTTTTGCTGTACAGGATTCTTTTAGCTATCCTGGGTTTCTTTGTTTTTCCAAATGAAGTTGAGTATTGCTCTTTCCAGGTCTGTGAAGAATTGTGTTGGGATTTTGATGGGGATTGCATTGAATCTGTACATTGCTTTTGGAAAGATTGCCATTTTTACTATGTTAATTCTTCCGATCCTTGATCATGGGAGATCTTTCCATTTTCTGAGATCTTCAATTTCTTTCTTCAGAGACTGAAAGTTCACATCATACAGGTCTTTCACTTGCTTAGAGTTACCCCAAGTTATTTTCTGTTATTAGTGGCTATTGTAAAGGGTGATGTTTCTCTTATTTCTTTCTCATCCCATTTATTATTTGTATATAGGAGGGCTACTGATTGTTTTTAGTTAATCTTGTATCCTGCCACATTACCGAAGATGTTTATCAGCTGAAGGAGTTCTGTGGTAGAAATTTTGGGGTCACTTATGTATACTATCATATCATCTGCAAATTGTGAAAGTTTGACTTCTTCCATTCCCATTTGTATCCCCTTGATCTCCCTTTGCTGTCTTATTACTCTAGCTAAAACTTCAAGTACTATATTGAATAAATATGGGGAGAGTGGACAGCCTTGTCTTGTTCCTGATTTTAGTGGAATTGCTTTGAGTTTCTCTCCATTTAATTTGATATTGGCTGTTGGCTTGCTGTAAATTGCCTTTATTGTGTTTAAGTATGTTCCCTGTATTTCTGATCACTCCAAGACCTTTATCATGAAGGGGTGTTGGATTGTGTCTAAGGCCTTTCAGCATCTAATGAAATGATAATGGTTTTTTTTCTTTCAGTTTGTTTATATGATGTATTACATTGACAGACTTTTGTATGTTGAACCATCCTTGCATCTCTGGGATAAAGCCTACTTGATCATGGTAGATAATGTTTTGATGTGTTCTTGGAGTAAGTTTGCCAATATTTTATTGAGTATTTTTGCATCAATGTTCATGAGGGAGATAGGTCTGTAATTCTCTGTCTTTGTTGCATCTTTGTGTGGCTTGTGAAACAGAGTAATTGTAGTCTCACAAAAGGAGTTTGATAATATTCCTTCTGTTTCCATTGTGTAGAACAATTTGAAGAGTATTGGTGTTAACTCTTCTTTGAAAATCTGGTAGAATTCTGCATTGAAACCATCTGCTCCTGGGCTTTTTTTGGTTGGGAGACTTTTAATGACTGTTTCTATTTCTCAGGGGTTATTGATGTATTTAAATTGTTAATCTGGTCTTGATTTAACTTTGGTATATGACACTTATCCAGAAATTTGTCCATTTCTTTTAGATTTTTCAATTTTGTGGAGTACAGGTTTTTGAAGTATGACCTGATGATTATCTGGATTTTCTTGTTGTCAGTTGTTATATCTCCCTCTTCCTTTCTGATTTTGTTAATTTGGATGCTTTTGCTCTGCCTTTTAGTTAGTTTGAATAAGGGCTTGTCTATCTTGTTGATTTTCTCAAAGAACCAACTCTTTGTTTCATTGATTCTTTGTGTTCTCTTTGTTTCTATTTTATTGATTTCAGCACTCAATATGCTTATTTCCTGGCATCTATTCCTCTTGGGTGAGTTTGCTTCTTCCTGTTCTAGAGCTTTCAAGTGCGCTGTTAAGTCAGTAGAGTGAGATTTCTCCAACTTCTTTATGTGCGCATTTAGTGCTATGAATTTTCCTCTTAACACTGCTTTCATAGTGTCCCATTAGTTTGGGAATGCAGTACATTAATTTTCTTTGAACTCTAGGAAGTCTTTAATTTCTTTCTTTATTTCTTCCTTGACCCATTGCTGATTCAGTTGAGCATTATTCAGTTTCCATGAGATTGTAGGCTCTCTGTAATTTTTCTTGTTGTTGAAATCTAACTTTAAGGCATGGTTGTCTGATAGAATACAGGAGGTTATTCAATTTTTTTTAAATCTGTTGAGATTTGCTTTGTGACCAAGTGTGTGTTCAATTTTAGAGAAAGTTTCATGGGGTGCTGAGAAGAAGGTATATTCTTTTTTGTTAGAGTAGAATGTTCTGAAGATATCAATTAAATCCATTTGAGTAATAACATCACTTACATCCCTTATTTCTTGGTTAAGTTTCAATCTGGCAGATCTGTCCCAGTGGTGAGAGTGGGGTATTGAAGTCTCCCACTATTAATGTGTGAGGTTTAATGTGTGATTTAAGTTTTAGTAATGTTTCTTTTACATATGTGGGTGCCCTTATATATGGTGCATAAATGTTCAGAATTGAAACTTTATCTTGGTGGATCTTTCCTGTGATGAGCATGTAATGACATTCTCAATCTCTCTTGATTGATTTTAGTTTGAAGTCTGTTTTGTTAGGTATTAGAATAGCTACACTAGCTTGATTCTTAAGTCCATTTGATTGGAAAGAATTTTCCCAGCCATTTACTCTGAGGTAGTGTCTGTCTTTGAAGTTGAGATATGTTTCTTGTATGCACAGAAAGATGGATCCTGCTTTTATATCCATTCTGTTAGCCTGTGTCTTTTTATAGGTGAATTAAGTCCATGGATATTAAGGGATATTAATGACCACTGATTGTTAATTCCTGTTATCTTTTGGTGCTAGTGTGTGTGTGTGTGTGTGTGTGTGTGTGTGTGTGTGTGTGTGTGTGTTTCTCTTCTTTGGGATTTACCACAATGGGGTTATCTATTGACTTTGTTTTTGTGGGTGCATCTGACTTCCTTAGGTTGGAATTTTCCTTCTAGTGCTTTCTGTAGTGCTGAATTGGTGGATAGGTGCTGTGGGATGGTCTGTATGTCAAATTGCTCTGATTGGTCAATAAATAAAACACTGATTGGCCAGTGGCCAGGCAGGACTAACAGGGAGAAGAATTCTTGGAAGTGGAAGGCTGAGTAGGTGGGAGACACTGCCAGCCACTGCCATGACAAACAGCATGTGAAGATGCTGGTAAGCCACAAGCCACATGGCAAGGTATAGATATATAAAAATGGATTAATTTAAGATATAAGAACAGTTAGCAAGAAGCCTGCCACGGCCATACAGTTTGTAAGCAATATAAGTCTGTGTTTACTTGGTTGGGTCTGAGCAGCTGTGGGACTGGCAGGTGACAGAGATTTGTCCTGACTGTGGGCCAGGCAGGAAATCTCTAGCTACAGATAGGTCTTGTTTAAATCTGGCTTTGTCTTAGAATGTCTTGTGTACTCTGTCTATGGTGATTGAAAGTTTTGCTGTGTATATTAGTCTAGACTGGCATCCATGGTCTCTTAGTGTCTGCATTACATCTGTCCAGGACCTTCTGGCTTTCAAAATCTCCCTTGAGAAATCAGGTGTTATTCTGAAGGGTCTGCCTTTATAGGTCACTTGGCCTTTTTCCCTAGCTGCTCTTAATATTCTTTCTTTATTCTGTATGTTTAGTAGTGTAATTATTATGTGGTGAGGCGACTTTTTTAGGTGTCTATTCTATTTTGTGTTCTATAAGCTTGTATCTTCATAGGTATTTCTTTCTCTAAGTTGGGAAAGTTTTCTTCTATGATTTTGTTGAATATATTTTCTGTGCCCCTGAGTTAGTATTCTTCTCCTTCATCTATCCCTATTATTCTTAGGTTTGGTCTTTTCATGGTGTCCCAGATTTCCTGGACATTTTGTTATGACTTTTTTAGCTTTGGTGTTTTCTTTGACTGACAAATCTATTTCTTCTATTGTATCCTCTACATTAGAGATTCTGTCTTCCATCTCTTGTATTCTGTTGGCTATGCTTGCATCTGTGTTTCCTGTTCATTTACTCAGATTTTCTATTTCCAGCATTCCCTCTGTTTGTGTCTTCTTCATTGTTTCTATTTCAAATTTCCAATCTTGTACTGTTTCCTTCACATGTTTAATTGCTTTTTCATGATTTTCTTGGCTTTCGTTAAGGGATTTATTGATTTCTTCCAATTCTTTGTTTGTCTTTTCCTCAATTTCTTTATTGGAGTTTTTCATTTTTTTCTTGAAAGGCCTCTAGCATCTTACTTAAGCTATTTTTAAGGTCACTTTCTTTTGCTTCTACTACATTGTGATGTTCAGGTCTTGCGGTTGGTGGAGGGCTAGGTTCTGGTGATGCCATATTGCTCTTTATGTTGTTGTATGTATTTTTGCATTGATGTCTGCCAATCTCTTCCTCTAATAAGTACAAGAGGTGCCTGTGTCTGAGTGAGCTGCCATTGGTACACTCTGTGCTTGTGTCTGTGTCTCACTCAGGGAGTCCCTTTGCATCCAATCTTAGCTCTTGGTCTAGTTGGAGCTGACAGATTCTGAATCTCAGCTAGCTGCACTAGGCCCAATCCAAGCTAGCTGATTCTGTGACTCAGGGAGTCACTCTTGGTCTTATCAGGGCTCTTGGTCCAGTCAGAGCTGGTGGATTCTGTGTCTCAGGAAGCCTCTCTTGGTCCAGTGAGAGCTGGCAGATTCTGTGTCTCAGGAAGCTATTCTTGGTCTAATGAGAGCTGGCAGATTCCTTGTCTCAGGAAGTTACTTTTGGTCCAATGGGAGCTGGCAGATTCCTTGTCTCAGGAAGTTGCTGGAGTCGCAGACAGATGGATATTGGGGTAGGGCTTGGGTCTTGTAGATTGCAGGTTCCAATGTTGGGTTTTGGTGGGGAAGCCTGGCCTCAGGTAGTTTTCCCTGCTGGCCAGGAACTGGGGCAGAGGTGGGTGGGGGTTCCCAGGAACTGGCTGTGTCCCAGGGCTTGGGTCCCAGAGCCTAACTACTGAATGTTAATGTGACACTTCAATTTGCTACTGAATAATGTGTACTCCAGTCTGTCAAGGAAACTGAAGAGTACTCTTTTATAGATTGTCAATGGATTAGCTACTCTTATGTATATTAGTTTAGAAATCAATAATTAAATATATCTTAAACTATGCAATTTGGAAACTTTATACAGGAAGCATTGTGGTTATTCTTAGACTTGGAAAAAGGTGAAATAATTCATGAACATTTTATTTAAGACTGAAATGCCACAATTTCACTAGATGGTATGTAACCACTGAGCTGTCTCTTCAGGTCCTAGTCCTTTACATTATTCTCAGAGGTCCATAGTTTAATTTAAAGCACAATCTTGTTTCTGAAGTTACTAAAAATGGCCATGAAGCAGAGAAGTATTATGTAGTTTTACTACAAAAGCTTTCTTTTTACAGCATCAGTAACTGCAATATTTATCTGGCTTAATCTTAATCAGTGTAACCAGAGGAAATATCAGCATAGTCCTATACTACTAGTACAAATGAATTATTGAAAAGTTTTGACAGCTGGGCAATGGTGGTGCATGCCTTTAATCCCAGCACTTGGGAGGCAGAGGCAGGTGGATCTCTGTGAGTTCGAGGCCAGCCTGGTCTACAAAGTGAGTTCCAGGAAAGGTGCAAAGCTACACAGAGAAACCCTGTCTCCAAAAACCAAAAAAAAAAAAAAGAAAAAAAGAAAAGTTTTGACAATATATTCTTTAAATGTATTATACTTTTTCAACAAACTTCTGGTATAGGAGTTCAAATTTATATATCATACACATTTAAATTAGCCAATGTAAGTTTTGTATCCTTTTGAAAAAATTTATATGATTAATTATTACTAATTTTATTTTTGCTAGTTACACACTCTATCTCTACATATTGTTTGTTAAGATGTACTTATAATTAATTTTTGTGTTTATGTTTGTGTGTATGTGTGTGTGCATGAATTTATGTGCACCACCAACATATAGGTACCCACAGGAACCAGAGTGTGTTGGATCACCCAGAAATAGAGTCATCAACTGTTAATGAGCCACCGCATGTAGGTGCTGTGAATTAAAGCCAGATCCTCTGCAAGAGTGGTTAACACTCTTAATGGCTAAGCCATGTCTCCAACCCACAATCATTGTTTTTAATATAATTCAATTTGCAAATATTTACTCGCTATATGAAATTTTCTTTGATGTTTGCATGATAAACTCAATCACTACCAAATATTTATTTCAAAACACAGATCAGTGATAACAAGTTGTAGTAATGTTATATTTACAAAAAGACAAATTGCAATTTTTTCAGGTGTGATTATAATTAATTTTATTTGACAATTTAAGGGCAGCATACAAGTCTCATGAGGAAATAGAACAATTATGTCTCCTTTTTCTTCAGAAGTTAAAAACTGGACATTAAGAAAACAAGTAACCCAATTTAAAAATGGGGTACAGATCTAAACAGATAATTATCAAAAGGAATCCAAATGACTGAGAAGCCCTTAAAGAAATGTTCAACACCTTAGTCATAAAGAAAGTGCAAATCAAAACTACATTACGATTCCATCATACATCCATCAGAATGCCTAAGATCAATAACACAAGTGACAGCTCATGCTGGGGAGAATGTGGAGCAAGGGAAATACTCTTCTATTGGTGGTGGGAGTAAAAACTTGTACAGCCACTATGGAAATAAGTGTGTAGTTCATCAGAAAGATAGGAATCAATCTACCTCAAGATCCAGTTATAATACTCTTGGGCTTACTAACACAGGATCTTCATCCTACTACAGAGATATTTGCTCAACCATGCTCATTGCTGCTTTATTGCTATAGCCAGAAATTAGAAAAAGACTGATGTCCACCAATGAATAAAGAAAATGTGATACTTTTACACAATGGAGTATTACTTGGTCATTAAGAGAATAATGAAGTCCTCATGGAAATAGATGGAGCATAAAAACAATCATCCTGAGTCAGTTAATTCACATGCAAAAAAGACAAATATGATGTGCATTTGCTTATATGTGGAAGTTAGCTGTTATGTTTTTGATAAGCAAACTATAATCCACATAATTACAGATATAAAGTAAAGGACAAGGACAGGGATGGATCTCCCTATTAAGAAAAACTAAAATAAATAGGATGGAGAGAACTGGAACAGGATGATAAAATGGGGAAGGGGAGGAAAGAGGGAAGTAAGGATGTAAACTCCATGAAGGACTGCTAGAACTAAGGATCATGTGAGAGCTTGTATGGAACTCTAGCACAGTTGTAGCTTCCTAAAATTTATAGATATATAAAGATGGTATAAATGGAATGACCAAACAACAGGGAAATTGAGCTCTAATTAGACATATCTCATCACCAAATGAAGACTTCAATTCTGGGAGTGGATTATATCTAATTAATTTATTGGCCAAAGATGCCCCATGTGAACCCCAAAACAAACCAGGATATTCACAGTGTTATTGATTGTTCTCCACAACCATGGTTGTAAGGCCCTACTGATGAAGATATCATCAACACAAATGATTGAATATAGAGACACCAAGCTGGTGCCTACCTAGACCCTTCACCCATACTGACTAGTTCATGATACTGGATGGTACTTTGCATGCTATCAGAGGAAACACAAACACAGTCACAAAACCATCGATCTACAACAGTACTCCACTTCAAGATGCACTATTGCAATAGAGTCACAAAACTTGTAACCAACTAAAGTCCGATTAGATTTAAGGTCAATCCATAATGGCGATCCATGAGATGGAAACCATCATTGAAACTTCTTGATTATCAACCTGAGAATAGATAGCCCAGGGACATAGGGTAAAACCAAATACTACTTTTCTTTAAAAAAGAATAATATTAAAATGACTCCTATTAACATTCTGGAATACTCATAGATCATTGTCTTGCTCAGCCATCATCAGAGAAAATTTCTCCTGCAGCAGAAAGGAACAAATACAAAAAAATACAGCTAGACATTATGCAGAGAGTGAGAGACTTTGGAACCCCCAGCTCTAAATGGCATGTTTATATCATATCCTTCCCCTTATGGCTCAGGCAACACTGTGGAAGAGGAGGTAGAAAAAGTCCAAGAGCCAGAGAGCGTGGAGGGCACCACAGAAATGAGGTCTTGTAAACATAGCATGACCAATGAATATTTTTGACTCACAGAGACCTTGGCTGTAGCATGAATTTTAAATGGTCTTATTAATAAAAATAAACCTGGAGCAGGTATTGGGGTGAATGCTGGAAGATCAGAGAAGCAGAACAAGCCACAGCTACCTCATCTCGCCAGTTCTCAGCTGATCCTGTTTCCTGAGACTGGAAACCTCTGAGTCCTCATCTGGAATGAATCTCAGCTGAACTGTTGCTCAAAAGCCTAAAAGCTTAACCAGCCAAAATGCTTCTAGTTTCTGGTCTTCATGCCTTCTATATCTTCCTGTTTTTGTCATCACTTCCTGGGATTAAAGGCTCACTTCTTGGGATTAAAGGCGTGTGTCACCATCCCTGACTGTTTCCAATGTGGCTTTGAACTCACAGAGATCCAGAGGGATTTCTGCCTCTGGAATGCTAGGATTAAAGGCGTGTGCTACCACTGTCTAACTTCTATGTTTAGTATTGTGGCTGTTCTGTCTCTGACCCCAGATACGTTTATTAAGGTGTACAATATTTTGGGGAACACAATACCACCACACTTGGCAGCATGTATAGGGCCTGCACAGGTTTGGGCCTAATGGGGTTCTAGTGATGAAATGGGAAGTGGGTACATGTACCCCAACCCCAACACAAAAGCTATTTCCAATTGATAATCGCTTCCCAAGGAAAAACTAGTTTTCTCCAATGAAATCTCACTGGGTATACAAATCATGATTAAGGCCATGCCCCATGCCCAGTAGTAGATAGTCAATGCAAAATAAACTCAATGTCATTTTGGAGGTTCTTTTTTTTTTTTTTTTCACAGTGCTTTGTCGGGACTTCTTTTTTTTTTAACCTTACAGTGTCTTTGTATATTTGTTTTCAAACTGTGTTTTTGTAGGATTTCTATGTAAGCATGTATTTCTCTGCCTCTATATGTTTCTTGAGCTTTTTGTTGTCTTTTTCTTCTGTTTGATTGCTTTGTCCACTGTTTTTTTTTTTTGCTTTTATTTCATTTAAATTTGTCATTTTTAGATGACTTTTTATATTCTAACGAGAGAGAGAGAGAGAGAGAGAGAGAGAGAGAGAGAGAGAGAGAGAG
>CABHPR010105054.1:27190-46851 GCA_902168415.1 Peromyscus melanophrys
AGAGAGAGAGAGAGAGAGAGAGAGAGAGAGAGAGAGAGAGAGAGAGAAAGAATGTGGATTTGGGTGAGTGAGGAAGAGGGGAGGATTTGTGAGAAGTTGGGAATATATTGTATGAAAAAAAATCTATTTTCACTTTAAAAAAGAGAGGCCAGGCAGCGGTGGCACAAGACTTTAATCCCAGCATTCAGGAGGCAGAGCCAGGCAGATCTTTGTGAGTTTGAGGGCAACCTGGTCTACAGAGAAAGATCCAGGACAGGAACCAAAACTACATGGAGAAATCCTGTCTCTAAAAACCAAAAAAAAAATTAAAAAGACATAAAAACAGTTAGGGTCACATTAAAGTATATCAGCAGGTCTACTCTAATTAAAGCATATTTTGTCAGGTTTAGAATTCATAAATGATAATAAACACTATGTATACTTTTGAAACAGTTTCGAGCTATTTGATATTTTACTTTTACATATTAGCTCATCTTAATAAAAAGATCAAGAAATACTTTTTCATGTAAGGGAACAATAATGAAATATATACAAAATTTGTTTATTAATTTTTCTGAGAAATAGAAATTATTTGGATAACTTTATTAAAACATTAAGGAAGTGAGGCTGGAAAGGTGGCCCAGTGGTAAAGAGCACTTCCTGCTCTTTCAGAGAACCAGGGTTCATACTGTAGCAACCAAAAGTTTATCTGTAACTCTAGTTTAGGGCTATCTAACAACATCTTCTGACCCTTGTGGACACCAGGTATGCATATACTGCTCAGACATAAATGCAGGCAAGACACTCATATTCATAAAATAAAAATCAATAAATCTTTTAAAAGAATTAGGGAAGTTAACATCTTTTATAAAGTAGTTAGAAGTTGAAGGCACTGGTAAAAATTTACTGTGGTCACAGATGGAAAGACAAATGGGCAGTGAGTATGTAAAATTAAAGTGATTCTGTAACCTTTCCTGAAGTGACTCTGTGTGAATCAAATAATTTCCAATCTTCTTTCCACCATCTGAGAAGGTCTTCTTTTTCTGACCAGGCTAAATATGTTTGTTTTTTAAACTTGCTCAGTCAGGTTTCATGGTTATTTTGGCATGCAACAGTTAGAGGTTCTCACATGAGAATTAGAAAGTAAAAAGTGGGTCAGCCTTTCTGCAGCTGCATCATTTGACAGTTACCCTAATGTAGCTGTGGGACTTATCTTCAGAATCATCAATAAAAGATTTCAGAGTCCTAGAAAACAGTTAAAGGTATATAGGGCAAATCAGGAATACAATTTTTGCTGGTATAAATTTTTCTGTTGGTGTCTTCATGATCACTAAACCAAAACCTAGGCAGCCAACAGTTGTACAGGTTGCTTTTACATTTCATTTTCAGAATGTATCAATCTTTCTCTTCTAATATATACATATTTAATCATGCCTCTATTTTCTCTTGATAATTCTGTATTTGCTCCCATAATATGTTCCTCAAGCTTCAGAACTCACTGGCTTTTGTGCTGTCAAAACGATAGAAGGAGCAAGATTTCTGTGAGGATACATATACAATTTTAGTTTTATGGAAGGAAATATTTCAAATAATTTATTCTGTGGACATTTTTAACATGAGAAATATATTGCAAATCATATCATCAACCGTTATGGTTACTAGGTCGCTGCTGTGCCAAATCTGGTCACACAGGAAATTTGTTCTTCTTTATGAAGTTATTTGATTGACTCATATATATTTCCACTCAACAGCATTCAAATAAATAAGGCAGGGGTAAAGACAAATGAAATAATTAGAAATATATAGACAAGTACTTTGCAATAAACTGTTGTGGAACCTCAGATGATTTGACATTCTTCAGAATACCACAATTAGAAAGAAAAAATAATTTCCAAAACAAAAGCAAAAAAAAATCTTGCGTAATTTCTCCCTGGCATCCTTTTTTCATTACAAGAAATAAAAGAATGTTAGCAAAAATTAAATGTAACCAAAGATTCACCCCATCAAAGATTAAAGAGGTAAAATATTACCTTCTAGTTCTAAGTTAATAGTTAAGTTTATGTAATATTAATGTACAATGTCATTATGAGTCATGCTCGTTTGTGTACACACATTTTGGTTTAGAGAAGATGAGGGAACTTGACGCTGTATTGTATTGTCTAATAACTAGATATTAAAGAAAGGACAAAAGTTATTGTGATGATAGTTATATAAATTAACACAAAGAGAAAGAACATTTTATTTCGAGGTATAAATAGTTACAATTTTTTTAATTATTTGTTTCATTGGGTCAACATTTACCTTTGTGTTTTTAAACTTTCCCCATGGTTGACACATTCTAGATATAAAGCAAAACTGGAGGCCCCTGGGTCCAGGAGAAACAGATTTTATTATTATTATTATTATTATTATTATTATTATTATTATTATTATCATCATATTGTCTTTTGAGACAGGATTTCTTTGTGTAGCCCTGGCTGCTCTGGAATTTACCCTGTAGACTAGGCTCTGGCCTTGAACTCAGAGATCTTCCTGCCTCCGCCTCCCAAGTGCTGGGATTAAAGGTGTGTGTCACCACTGCCTGGCAATATATTTCTTAATTTAAAAGCTTTTTCATACAATACATTTTTATTATGTTTTCCCCTCCCCCAACTCCTAGATCCACCTTACCTCCCTACTAAGCAAACCTCTTTTTCTCTCCCCTCCTCAAAAAGAAGAAAAGAAAATCAAAATAAACAAAAAAGAACACAATAAAACAAAAAATATGAAAACTTTTTAAATGAAATGAACATTTAGAAATTTTTAATATTCTCTTTGATCATAGGTTCTATTCATAGTTTTTCAAAAACTTCCTGGTTATACTTAAAAAATATAGTTAACATAATTTTTCACTGTGAACAGGGCCATATACCTTGAAATATTAATTTTGCAGTGCTTGGAACAAACCCTGTTATATTAAATGTAAAATGTTATCAAAACATCTGCATTTTATGTTTGTTTTAAGACTTATTTAGCTCTTCAAGCACTTTTAGACATTTAGAATGTTTTAACATATGTATTGTTTAAAATGAAAAAATGTTGCACTCAGTATACCTGATAGATTTGACAAGCATTTATTATAATTTCATAATAATTCTAGAAATGTGCAAAAACCACTTTAAAACCTTTAAGAGCATACATGTTAGAAAAGTTAGGTGCCATCTGTTACATTAAAAATAATGCATTTTGTTTCAGATGTGGTGGTGCATGCCTTTGATCTTTGCATTTGAGAGGCTGAAGTAGGCAGATTTCCAAGTTTGAGGCCAGCCAGGTCTACAGAGCAAGTTCCAGGACAGCTAAGTGTAGACAGAGAAACCCTAATTTGAAAATAATAATAATAATAATAATAATAATAATAATAATTAATAATAATAATAATTTTTAATGTTGTAAGATAAAGTCATTTCCTATATGTGTTTATATTAGGCCTGCCTTGTTATGTGATACATAGTGAAACAATGTTTGTATCTTTTTAGAATACATTTTTAATAGTAGCATCTATTTGATCTCCCCTTTAAGACTGACAGAACATTTCATACCACCAGAAACCAACAGACTATTTAATATTAGATAGTTTAGAATTTGACAAGTTGAGACTGCTCCTTTCAGTTCACTGAAGGGAACTAAGTGATCTTTTGCTGCCGCTTTGCCTAAACTATATTATATTATGACAGAGAGAAGATGGGTCAAGGTTAATTAAAAATGTCATGACATTTCATACCATTTTAAAGTGGCTTTTTCTTGATTAGGCATTGGCTTAGTGACTGTATCTTGTTAAATACTTTATGGAGGACATAAAATGCTAGATTAGTAAGGCTGTAGTGTTTTAAAAGATATTTTCATGGGAAGAAAACAGCCTAAAGCTTCAAAACCTGTCATTTTGCTGATGTGGCAAAGATCTTTTGTAATTAAAAATTATTCTCAGGAAATATTAATATGTAGTTATTTTGAAAACTACTATATTAAACACATATTAATATCAGAAAAAATAAGTACAATGCTTATTTTTATCTCCAACAGTCACTGCCCCGTCCAGCAGGGCTTCAACGGGTTCTCGACCACCCTAAGGACGGAATGATTAGGGACAGGAGACACAAAGGAAATACACCAAGTCAAGATTTTCTGATCAAGGTGCAACTTTGTTTTTCTCCAGGAGGGTTTATATAGTACCTGCAGGGTGGGGGGAGCAAGAGGCTGTTATCTGCATAAGGTGGGGCAAGCTAGCAGGATGTTTACAGGGTGAAAAGGTCAAGGGCTCTATTCAATGTCCTGTAGCTAGGCAGCCTGACTGTAAGATGATCTAGTTCCCTGTCTTATGGGGGCCTGTATTTTTCCACTAACTAGAGGGTCTGTCCTAGTCCCTGACATCTCCCCCTTCTTAGTAATAAATCTAAGGGCCATCATAAACCAGGTTCGAATAGTCTAAAAGGAAGGCTCTGAAAGAGGCTTTGCATGGAGGATTACAGAGGCCCTGTCCCTTTAAAGGTTGTAAAAAAGGTCCGAGAGGGAATGTCTCTCCAGACTCAAGCACCACAGGCGTCCCCATAGTGCAGGAATCAATGGACCGTGCAGTTTTTTAAGGGAGCGGAAATGGGGAAGCACAAGGCTGCTACTGCACAACCGCTATGCAACAGGGCATATAATCCAGGCTCTCGGGATTTTGGGGTACCATGGTCCCCAGCCTGTGCAGTCCCAGCTACACTCCAATCATGCCTTGAGTAAGCCTTTTTCCCACACACAGGTGCAGCCTCCCCCGAGTGAAGGGGTCTGTGTGGGGCATCTCTCATCGGGGGAAATTTCAACCCCGGAGTCCTGCATATCAAAGCAGTGGTAATGAACCTGGATCTGCCTGGCCCACAGGTCTGTTATTTGGCTTCGGATAAACCGAGTGAGCCAGGAAAGTGCCCATGGTCCAAAGGCAAGGACCAGGAACAGGCTTACAACAGGTCCTAGGAAGGAGGGAAGAAGGGTCATTAGCCAAGGGGAGGCGGAAAACCAATTCTAGGACCATCCAAGCTCTCGTTCTCCTTTTCTTTCTCTCTTTTTCTAGTCCTTTTCTAACCTTAGCCATACTGTCCCTGACTACCCCAGTGTGGTCTGTAAAGAAGCAACATTTCTCTTTGAGCACAGTACAAAGGCCACCCTGTTGTAGAAAGAGGAGATCCAGGCCTCTCCTGTTCTGTAAAACTACCTCAGCTAGGGAGGAAAGGGATGAATCAAGGGCAGAAATCCCCTGTTCAAGTTGGACAATATCCTCATCTATGGACAGTCGAAGTTCAGAGTAATGTTGGTTGGACAGGACCAGAGAGGCAACCCCTGTGCCTGTTCCCGCTGCTCCAACCCCCAAAAGAACTGCTAAGGTGATGTCAGTAACAGGCTCCTGTCAAGGTAGTCGTCTCAGCGCAGCTTCTCTTCCTAGAGACCTAGGAATTGATCTGAGGAATAATAGGTTAGTCTGGGTGGAAGGAACCTAAGTGCCCTGAGTGGCAACACAGCGACCCGACCCAGTGGTCTGCAGGTGCACTACATATGATGGAATCAGTGGGCTTCCTCTGCCATCAGTATTACAGGATTTTTAAAAAGAGTATCTTTATAAGCAGAAGGTTAGAATCAACTGAGCAAGGAAGATTTGGTCTATGGCACATGCATGTGCCTAGTACAAGGCATCTTCTACCATTGCACCAATGAGGATGATGAGGGCTCCTGCACTGACCATTCCTGCTCCTGTTCCAACTGCTGTACCCGCTGGTCCTTCATGGGTGCCCTCTCTTTGGTGCTGCCCTGTTTGCTGTGCTACCTGCCAGCCACAGGCTGTGTCAAGCTGGCCCAACACGACTATGACCGCCTGTGACACCAAGGCCAGCAGGTCCGACAAGCCTTTCTGACACTTTGGATGAAAATTCAGCACTGCCCTTGGAAACATGCCCCCTGCTGTCAGACTGGATTTGTGACAAGCAGTGTCCCTGCTCAGCCCAGAACTTGATTGACTATGGGACCTGTATGCTGTGTGAAAGGTCTCAGACACAGTTTGCTGCAAAGTTCCTATTGTCCCCCCCACAGGAACTCTGAAAAGCCAACATATAATCAGTAGTAAAGACCGTTTCCCCATCTTTTTTTTTTCTCGTGCCATTCTAACTGACACGCTTGCTAGAGCTCACACTACACAAGCTAAATCAACAGCCATTCTTTTCATAAAAGGGTGGAGCAGAGTGATAATAGAGCTAAAGGGCTGGTGGGGGTTGCTGTGGGCGAGGACAGCAGTCTGGAGGGCTTGCCTGAGGGACAGCATTTGAAACAGAAGAAGTTTCCTCAGGAGAGGGGCTAGCTCTCCTGGGCAGATCAGGTATATTTACAGCTCTAACCAAGCGTTCTGGTAACCATCTGGGAGCAGAGTGTATCTGGTCAAGAATGCAGGCCGAACCTTGTCCCCATATAAGGACCGGGTCGGGGCCCTTCCAATGCCCCGTGAGGGGATCTCGCCACATGGCTAGTGGCCGAGTGGCATCTGGAGAAGGGTGCCAGTGCCTGTCAGCGGCAGAGTGCCCTGCAGCATCTAAGATGAGGAAGTTGAGAACAAACAGAGCGTGGCTCAATTGATCTCTGGGGGAGATAAAATGAAGGTTAGAAGACTTGAGGCGAGCCAACCAGGTCTTTAGGGTCTGGTGGGCTTGCTCTATTATGCCCTGTCCCTGGGGATTGTAAGGTATCCCTGTGGTATGAATGATTTGTAGACTATCACAAAATTTTTTGAAGCCTGTGCTGGTATAAGCGGGGCCATTATCTGTCTTTATCTTAGCTGGCTTTCCTAAGGCAGAAAAAGCAAGAATCAGGTGGGAAAGAACATCCTTTGTGGCTTCCCCAGCATGGGGAGAGGCAAAGATAAAGCCACTAAAGGTATCTATAGAGACATGGATAAATTTTTGTCTGCCAAATTCGGGGCAATGAGTAACATCTGTCTGCCAGATTTGGTTGGGAAGGAGGCCTCGAGGGTTGACTCCCAAATGTGGGGCAGGGTGAGAAACAACACAAGAGGGACATTGTTTGACAATTTCTCGGGCCTGTTGTTTAGAGATCTTAAAAAGAAGACGGAGGGTCTGAGAATTTAAATGGTGGATCTTGTGGGCAGTTTGGGCCTGTAGGACTGAGCCGACCATGACAGGGAAGGTTAGCCTGGTGGCGGCATCGGCCTGTGCATTGCCATCCGTTAAAGGTCCAGGAAGATTACTATGGGCTCTAATATGGCCTATAAAAAATGGGTGTTGGCGAGTCAGGACAAGCTGTTGAATCTGGGAGAAAAGTGGGGTGGCATTGGAGGTAGGCCTTATGGCTGGAGAGGTTTCTAACAAGGGGACAGAAAAGGCAATATAGGCACTATCTGTATAGATATTAATAGGTTGATCAGAATAGGTCTGAAAGACTTTTAAAATTGCTGAAAGTTCAACCAACTGCGCTGACCAGAAAGGCGTTAGGAAGGAGGTAGGGCGGCCTTGGGCCACGAAGGCTGCAACACCATTAGCAGAACCATCAGTAAAGACAGTAAGTGCATGAGAAATGGGACCGGTTTTTGTAATTTTTGGAAAGATGAAGGCATGTAATCGGGCAAAATGGAGCAAGGGGTCATCTGGGAGATGATTATCCAAGGTCCCCATAAACCCTGCCAAGGCAACCCCCCACTTATCTAAGGTTTGGAACAAAAACTGGGTTTGATCCCTGGGATAGGGTGTAAGTATAGTATCAGGGTCCTTGCCAAAATATTGGCAAGAGGTCTGTCGTCCTTTCATAATGAGTGAGGCCACCTGTTCAGGGTAGACAGAAATGACTCTCGAAAGGGCAGCGGGCATGTGAACCCAGAGGAGTATCTTGCCTTTAAGTTTTGGTTCTTGAGCTTGTTGCCAAAAAACTCCTGTGGGGGTATATGGTGTGGGCAGAACTATAAAGTATAGAGGTATGGCATAGGAAATCTGAAAACAAGACTGTTGGTTAATGGCAATGGCTAGCTGAATCAAAGCCTCGTTGGCTGCAGGAGTAAGCACACGGGGTGATGTGGGGTCAGGGTCACCCCGGAGGATCTCATAGAGGGGAAGGAGAGAATCTGTGGGAAGTTTAAGGTAAGGCCTAAGCCATTGGATATGGCCGAGTAATTGTTGGAAATCATTTAGGGTATGGAGATGGTCAGTGTGTAACTGGACACGAGGAATGAGGACCCGGTTTGAATGGAGTTCCAACCCCAGGTAATTGAAAGGGTCCTGGGTTTGAACCTTATCTGGAGCAATCTGTAGTCCCAATCCATTAAGGGCTCTACTGAGTTCTGAAAAACATTGCTCAAGGGAGATGGGGTCAGGTGCAGCGAGGAGAAGGTCATCCATATAATGTAAGATATATACCTGGGGCCAATTAAGTCTAACAGGGTCCACAGCCTGAGCCACGAATTTCTGGCAGAGAGTGGGGCTGTTGACCATGCCCTGGGGTAATACCTTCCATTGATAGCGAAGCATAGGTCCTTGAAAATTGAGACGGGGAAGACTGAATGCAAAATAGGCTCTGTCCTCGGGGTGCAAGGGAATAGTAAAAAAACAATCTTTAAGGTCAATTACCATCTTATAAAATTTAGCAGGAATGGCCACAGGAGAAGGCAATCCAGGCTGAAGTGCCCCCATAGGCCTCATCACCTTATTTACTGCCCTTAAGTCTTGAATGAGCCTCCATATATAAAGCACCTCTGAGATGCTTAGCATACAGCCCAAGTCACCTACCCACACTTAAAAGGTCATTTACTAACTAGGTGGCATGGTGGTACAGAAACCAACCTGTTCCTCAAACATCTTTATAAGGGGTATTTTGCTGTTTCTTGGGGATAAGAAAACTTTCTCTCTTCAGACCCCAACCATGTAATATGCCATGTTAATAACTCCTTTAACTAAGCTCTGCCATAGAGTTGTAGATGAAGTTCAGTGATGGAGCACCTGCCTAGCAAGGGCAAGGCCCTGTGTTTGGTCCTTGGTTCTGAAAATAAATAAATAAATAAATAAATAAATAAATAAATAAATAAATAAATAAAATAAATACTTTCTATTGAAGGACAATTCATTTCAGGGCATCTCTCTTTCTCTCTCTCTCTCAACTTCAATACTATTCTTCATAATTTACTTAACACTACCTATTTCTTCTTTTTCAAACATAATCACAATATTCTCTTCCAGTTATAATACTATTTTTAAATGATAGGGCACAATTAAGAAAATTTAATGAAATCTTGTCTCTAGTCTCAAACATAATTATGAAGACAATCCAGTTTGTAAATCTATTTTTCATGAATTTTCCCAGAAAGGAGCTGCATCTTCAAACTGAAGCCTTCTGAAAGGTTGATTAACTGATTAGAACTTCAGTGATAGTGAGGAGTTTGAAATGGTGCAGATTCAGAACTTAATTACACTTTATCTTGGGCTATCTTTAGCACCCTAAATAGACATTACTTACCCAACTCTCATCACAACTTACCAACAGGATGTGATACTTAGCATCTTGTTACAAACATAAAACCCCTTGGAATGTATTAACTTAATAACACCCTAGATTCCACCGATCAAAGAGCTAAGAATTCTGTCAGAAAGCATCTAAGGCCTATAGCACAATTCTCCCCATTTTGTTGTAACTCATCTATCTTAAATACCCAGAAACGTATTTGAAAAGTGTCTTGGCTTATGGCTTTCCTTCAACTGTTACTATAAAAAGTTCATGACATTTTTACCTCATTTGGACGTGGTATTTGGGGAGACCTAAATCTATATTTCTGGACCATGATCACTCATCTTTGGCTCCAGAATATACTATATCCTCCCTCTTCCCCCTTTGAGATGAGAGATGAGAGTTGTGATTTTGCATTAACATTATTATTCAATAGGACATATTATATATTCAATTAAAAATGATAAAATATGCTATATATGTGTGTTGCCTTTGTCACTGTCTCAAATCTCCATCTAAACACAATACTTATATATCTGTATATTTCTGACATTCTTATAAGACATACATTTTAATATCTTGTTTTTATATGAATAAAAGCTCAGATATAAGTAAATATTGAGAAGATGATGGAAATACAACTCAGTAACTGTGGGGCATACAGGATGACATGAGCTACAATGATGGTGCTGGGAGGAAGTTAGCCCTCCTAGGGTTCTGAGGTTTTCTGCTATGAAAGAGGCTTACTGCCTAACAGTAAAGGAGTTCTTGCTTGACTTGACTTCCTGCTGCAGTGGCACACTTACCTTTCCTTGGTTCTAGGCCACCTCTTCAGAGGTGACCTAAGTTCCCGGTAGGGCAAGACCCCACAAGTAACTGTGTCAGAACTATAAAAAGCATTTTATATTGTTAGGTTTTAGAAATGCCTACTCTATCCCATGCTGCTCCCTACCAATTCATGAAAGTAATTCATTAGCCTGTTTATAATGATTCAAAAATTTAATAATTTGAGTGTATTCATTTTAAATACAGTGCAGTTACAGAGCAGATATCATTGGCTATCAATAAATGATTAGATAAAAGACTCCCCGTGGGTACTAAAAGCAACAGATGCTCAGGTACTTTATTAAATGGCATAGTACATAAACATAACCAATGCATGCTTTTGAATGTATTTTATGTAATTGTTGAAGTCACTATATCTTTTACAATAGGAACGCTATATAAATAGTTGTTATTCTGCATTATTTAGGAAATAAAAATAATAGAAGTATGCACACGCCTAGTGAAAAGGCAGTTAAAATATTGTCATGGCAGAATAAGTACTCTGAGATGAAATCCATGGACCAAAAGTGATGAAATAGAAAAAGAAGTTCTCTTTCTGGAAGCAGTGAGGATATTAAATGAACATAGTTGAAGTGGAGCTTATGGATACACTTTATGCTCTTCAAATTCACTTTCTATTTGTACCTCTTATCTTTCACAAAATAGGAAATCATAAAATATATGACCTCACCTATGAAGAATTAGAGAATATTTCAGAAAAGCAGAGGAAAGATCATAAGAGCCAGAAGTGGTGAATGTCTGCAGTGAAGCAGTTATGTTCTGGACAAAACAGTGCCGTTGCTCACATGTACTCAGAGTGCTTATGACTATATGCATGACCTACACAAGAGAAAGCCAGTCAAATACCAGTATAGATAGGGGAGATACTGATGAAGCACAACTCTTAACTAATAGCTATTGAAAATTGATGGCTGCTGGGAAGAGAGTCATTTTTCATCAGAGATTCAGGACCTGAGTAGTGAAACACACACCAGTGTATCAGTATATGGTCAACTACCTATTCATACACAAGTAGCAATAAACAGACTCAGTGGGGATACAAACAAACAACAAAAACCATATCATACTTGAGAAACCTCCTTTTATGTTATTGGTCAGTAGAGGCCAAACAACTCCCAAAACAATATTTGCTATCAATGTGGCCTTTGGTTGCCTCTCTGGGGTTGAAGACACTGCACAATTAGGATATAAATCTTGAAAAATTTGAACTGGATCTGACTTGAAGGCCTCTTTCCTGTGGCCTAGCTTACATGGTTTCAGAAAATGGATGCAAGGGAGAAAAGCAATTTGTGGTACTATAAAACTGTAACATCTAAGAACCCTAACAATGACAAGCATGACAAAACTTCCATAAAGGTGAAATAAGTGATACTCACATGTTGGTGGTAATCAATAGTTCTCTAATTGGACTTAAAGTCCACTCAATAAAAGGAAAATCATGCCTGGTAATGAAAACCTAGCACACTTTCTGAGGCTTGTGAGGTCACAAATCTTAGAAAAGAATCTACTACCACCACATTACTAGAACAGCATAGTTCCTAACTACATTCTAAATCATAAACTTACCCAAAGATAAGTATAGCTGCTTAGCAAAGAAGCCTTATGTGCAGTAAATGGGAAGCTGATGCAAAGCAGAGATCAATGGGTCATGAGGATCCTGGCCACAATAGATACATCTACATTAGCGTTCTTGCATCTACGACTATAGGACATCATGGAAGTATGTGTGTGTGTGTGTGTGTGTGTGTGTGTGTGTGTGTGTGTGTGTGTTTGTGGGGGGTATAAGAGCCAGAATACCAGGAACTCTACTTTGAAGTAGTTTCTTCTAGAAATGGCTTCATGAAGAAGACCTGAATTATGGTAATAAAAAAAAGACACGTTAACATGAAAGTGAAGAATTTTCTTGGAGTTCCATCCTTCAAAAAAGAATTATAGGTGCCAGCTCTTCCCTGGCCCTGCTGCTGCTGGACCTGGACCCCCACCCCCACCCCCAATGCACTTCTACCACTGAGGCACAGAACACATAATCCAGAATGGGGCGGGGGTTGGGGGTGGGGGGTGAGTGACCTACCTACTAATGGAACTTCACCTGTCCTTTGTCTCTGCCCCTAGTTACCCTTCCCCAAGGCCATACTGTTCCAGCTAACCTCAGTCTCATGGCTGGGCCCTTCCCTTCAACCCCAGAAGATTTGAACCAAGAAGGCCTAGGCCACACAAGCAGGAACTGGTGAGTGACCTGCCTACCAGCAGAACTGTACCGCTCTTTAGATTCTGTGCCCCCATGACCCTTCACCAGGCCAAAGACATCTAAACTTGTTCCTGGCCCTACTGTTGTTCGGCCCTTTCTCCAACCCCAGTAAACTTCCACCACTGAGGCTCAGACCACACCAGCCACAACTGCCCTCAACCATGGAACAAGCAGCCCTTCCTCAGAACTTCAGCAGACTCCATAGGCCCAGATACAGCACACAACAGTTGGAAGGACAGACACCAGAGGCTCATGTACAGTCCACACCAGTCTAAAGAACAACCTGGCAGCTCCACTAGAAGCCAGACTGATCCAAGTTATCCCAGAAGACTCAGGTTTTCCTGGAGGCCAGGCTAGATCTAGAGATTCAAGAAGACTTCGGCTATATTAGAAGCCAGACCAGACCAAAGAAATCAAGTCCCCAAAACTCCAGCACAGACACCCTGCTGGAGCTGAAAATGCATCAGTCATAAGAACCCTTGGCCACTTAGACCAGAAAACTAGAAAGGAAACAGAAACCAAGGAAAAAAACACCATCCAACAAAGACAAACACGTAAAACTATAATTACTCTAAATCCAGATGCCTAAATGGCAGTATAAGAACACAGGCAATAACAGAAAGGGGCAATATGTCCCCACCAAAACTTGGCTATCCTATGACAGCAAGACCTGAACATTCCAATGTAGCTGAAGCACAAAAAAATGACCTTAAAATAGCTTCATGAAGATGATAGAGGTCCTTATAGAGAAAATGACAAAAAAAAATTCCCTAAAAGAAATGGATGAATACAACCAAAGAATTGGAGGAATCAATAAATCTCTTAAAGAATGTCAAGAAAACAAAGAAAAAAAATGAACAGTTGACAGAAACAAAACTGTTCAAAACCTAAAAATGGAAAAAGACAAAGGGAGGGTATTTGGGAAATGGAATATATAGGTAAATGGATTAAAACTACAGATGTAAGCATCACTGACAGAATAAAAAAAAATAGGAGAGAATCTCAGGCATTGAAGATACGATAGAGGAAATACATTAATTGGTCAAAGAAAATGTTAAATCTAAAAAATTCCTAACACAAAATACCCAGGAAATCTGGGACAGTATGAAAAGAACAAACCTAAGAATAATAGGAATAGAAGAAGAATAAGAATCCATGCTCAAAAGCCCAGAAAATATTTTCAACAACATTATAGAAGAAAATTTTCCCAACCTAAAGGACATATTTATAAATGTACAAGAAGCTTATAGAGCACCAACAAGACTGTACAAGAAAAAAAAAAAGTTCCTCTTAATAACCAAAACACTAAACATACAGAATAAAGAAAGATTATTAAAAGCTGGAAAGGAAAAAGGCCAAGTAACATATAAAGGCAGACCTACCCAGAATCACAGTAGACTTCTCACTGGAAACTCTAAAAGCCAGAAGAGCCTGAACAGAACTCTTCCAGATGCTAAGAGATCATGGATGCCAACCCAGACAATTATACCTAGCAAAATTTTCAATTACTATAGAGGGAGAAAACAAGATATTTCATGACAAAGTCAAATTTAATCAATATCTACCCACAAACATAGCTCTACAGAAGGTACTAGAAGGAAAACTCCAAAGTAGTAGGTTATTTTACTCTCTGTACTCTCTTTCTCTTTAGCTCTTTTGGGGGACCAACCACTCAGCTACCAAATAAAACACACACTCAGAGGCTTATTATTTTTTATGAATGCCTGGCCTTAGCTTGGCTTGTTTCTAGCCAGCTTTTCTTAACTTAAATCATTCCATCAACCTTTTGCCTCTGGGCTTTTTCCTTTTCTTCTGTATATCTTAGTTTTACTCTTACTCCATAGCTGGCTAGGTACCTGTGTGGCTGGCCCCTAATGTCTTCCTGCTATGGGATGTTCTGTATGTTGAATGTGTTGCTCTGATTGGTTAATAAATAAAACACTGATTGACCAGTAGCCAGACAGGAAGTATAGGCGGGACAAGAGAGAGAAGAATTCTGGGAAGTGGAAGACTGAGTCAGAGAGATGCTTACCAGTATCTGAGAAGATTTTCAGATACTGGTAAGCCATGAGCCACGTGGCAACTTATAGATTAATAAAAATGGGTTGATTTAGGATTAAAAAAAACTACATAACAAGAAGCCTGCCACGGCCATACAGTTTATAAAATATATAAATCTCTGTGTGTTTACTTGGTTGGATTTGAGCCGCTGTGGGACTGGAAGGTGAGAGAGATTTGTCAGGACTGTGGGCCAGACAAGACTGGAGAAAACTCTAGCTACATCTTCCTTCCCTCCTTTTCTCCTTTCTTGATCTCTCCTTCTTCCCAGATTTTTTTCTATGTATTCTCTCTGCACGCCAGCACTGCCAATCCTTTCTCCTGCCTTGTCATTGGCCATTCAGCTCTTTATTAGATCAATCATGTGTTTTAGACAGGTAAAGTATCAGAGTTTCACAGAGTTAAACAAAAGAAACATAAAAGAATTCAACACAAACCACCACTGCTACTATAAACAACAATAACAACAAAATTACAGGAGGCTAAAAAAATGGATATGAAAACAGGATGCATCCTTCTGCTTCATACAAGAAACACACCTCAATATCCAAGGCAGACATTACTTCAGAGTAAAGGGTTGGAAAAAGATTTTCCAATCAAATGGACCTAACAAGAAAGTTGATGTAGCTATCCTAATATCTAACAAAATAGACTTCAAAATTAATCAAAAGGGATGGATTAGGGCATTTCATAGTCATCAAAGAACATGGCTCACCCTGGGTAGGGGAAATAGAAGAAATCTCATGGGTGGATTGGGGGCAACTGGGCATGGGAAATTGAGGGGTCAGGTTGGCAGGTGAGTGGAGGGGGGAGTACTGAAAGATATGACTGGAAAGGTGGGTGTTTAAGGGTCAGGTAGATACTGGATGCAAGGAAAACTCACAGAAATCTACTAGGATGACCACAGCTAAGACTCTTAGCAATAGCAGATAAGTATCCTGAACTGGCCACCCACTGTGATTAGATTGGTGACTACCCCAGTTGTCATCAGAAAGACTTCATCCAGAAACTGATGGAAAGAGATGCAGAGACCCACAGCCAAACATTAGGCTGAGGAATCCTGTTGAAGGAAATAACAAGAAAACAACCATAAACAACTAACCTGGCTCATAGGAACTCACAGACTCTGAATCAATAGCCATGGAGCCGACATGGGACTAACTTAAGCCATATATATATGACAATTGTATAGCTCAGCCCATATGTGGGGATCTTAACAATGAGAGCAGGGACTGTCTGTAATGCTTTGGCTGGCTCTTGGGAACCTATCCCTCATACTGGATTGCCTTGCCCATCCCTAATACAAGGAAAGGTGCTTAGTCTTACTGCAACTTTGCTAATACCTATGGGAGACCTGTTTTGCTGCTGGTGTGATCCAACAATCATTAATAACAAACACTTCCCACATTGTAGTTTGTAAAGTTCAGGTTCACAAGTGTGGTAAGACCATTGATGCCTTAAATCCCCTGCAGTGGGCATAGCACCTTCCATACAGTAGAAGTTACCATGAGGGAAAATGTTTTCCAGCTCAGTTTATTAGGTGTCTGGGATCATTCAGAGATTCACCAGTCTGAACATTAATCTATTTTAACAAAGGAGAGGCTATAGTGGTATTCTATTTGTACTGAAATGTGATTTTATTTGTATGTTAATAAATAAAGTTGCCTAGGGGTCAGAGCTATTAGCAAGCCATAGCGAAAGCCAGGGCGGTGGTGGTGCATGCCTTTAATCCCAGCACTTGGTAAGCAGAACTAGGTAGATCTCTGTGTGTTCAAGGATACAGCCAGCATTGGAGACACACGCCCTTAATCTCAATACCAACCATAGAAGACCTGAAGGTCTGTACAGACAGACAGTGACGAGGCAGTCACGTAGTTGGGTTTACAACCAATGAGAAGGAAGAACAGAACTCTTATTTAAAGGCGAACGCACAGGAAATAGGCCTTTTTGGAGAGGTCTCTTGGCGGGAGAGGCTAGCTGGCAGAAAGTGGTAAGACTCTTAGCTCTGACCTCTTGGGCTTTCATCTTTACATTGGCTTTGTGTTTCTTATTTAATAAGACGGTTGGTTACATCTACAAGAGGCTTTTATTGACCATTCATATACTTTAGCAAAGAAGGGGCTTTTATTCAGATACTGAGGCTAGGTCTACACCAGCTGACTTGGGTTCCCTAATGCAGCACAAGCACCCTTCTTCCACCAAGGGTTTATAAAGGCAAAGAACACAAAGTTATATCTTATTCTTGTGCAAGCAGGGGAGTCCCATCCCACAAAGTCAGCCTTTGTTTACAGATGCAGAAAGAGCAGTAAAAAAAAAAATTAACCCTTAACAGTTGGAGGTCTAATTTTGCTTTATGCTTCTCTTAAGCACAGAAAGTTTAATTTTTTAAAAAGAAAGCCATTAACATAATGTTAGCCATCATAAGCTCTAGCTTGATTTCTCTGTATCTTACAACTAAGTGTGTGGTATCTTCAGAAATAGGGTCTTATTACTCAGTTCTGATGGGCAACCAAGAAGAATTACAATTGCTTGTGCTTTGGTAAACAGCCTTCTGGTATCTCCTAAAAAATGCATAAAGAACACCTGGCATAAAATAGAGAGGCCTGAATGTAGGTAAGGGATCTATAGGGAGAAAGGATTATAACAAGGAAGAGAGGAAGGAAAAAAGAGTACATATAGTTAAAGAGCAAATAGAATGCACTATATGCATGTACAAAATTGTCAAAGAAAAATTTAATCAATTAAAAAAGTCTTTACAAAAACCGCAGTGAAAATGATTTCTCAACTCCATATGAGTATCTCCCAAAGGAAAAAAAATGTACATTTAACATGATTGTTAAAGTTGAAAGAATGAGTACATTCCCTGAAGGAAGAGAACAAAGAAAGTGTGCTCATCCTTATAGTGTAAGATATTATACTTAGAAGAATATGGCAAAAAAGAAGAAAAGCAGCATGCACAGTGTAAAAAGGAAGAAATAAAAGTCTCTTTTTCTAATGGCATGGTATTCTACATATGAAATAATAAACAATCTGTAGAAATACTTCTTGAGCTAATAAAGGAGTTGGACAAGGCAACAGGCATATGGTGAATAAAATTAATCACATTTCTTTTAGCTTTAGAGAACATTCAGAAATCTAAATTAAAACATACCATTTATAGTTCTCCAAGAATGAAACATGCAGGCATAAATATAACTATGTGTAAACTCACTACAGCTACAATTTTAGAAATACAAATGAAAGCAAAGGAACAAAACATTCAAATCACTTCAACAAAGATTACACATCAAGGATTTCAATATTCCATCATTTCTTCCCATTTTCTTTTTCTGTAGATTCAACACAGTTCCTATCAAAACTCATCAAACTGGGTTTTATGTAAATATAAACAATTTTTTCCATCAGTTTATATGAAAAGACAAATAACATAGAATAGCTAATACAATTTTGAAAAACAAAGTGTTAGATTCATTCAACCTAATATAGAGGCTCCTGTTGCAGTTATGGTAATAAAAACGATATTATATTGGCAAATAAATTAAACTAAAGATCTGTGGTGAAAAGAGAAAATACTAAGATACATATAGTATGTTTACCTGATTTCTCACAAATAATTGTAAGTATGTACGTGCATGTGGTATATATGTATATATGCATATAATTGAATGTAGTAAGTCTCAGTGACTAATTTGTTTTTCTGTGGAATTACAACAGAGAAAATATTTTTAGATAGAAATGTGAATGTCATTGTTAATTAAATAAATTGGGTACTACTCACTAGAAGCTAAGTACTATACATTCTTTAAAAATGTGCTGAAAACTCATCTAACTTGTTTATTAAAAACAAAACAAACCAAAAACCATTAAATGTAACAATGTATGATTTAGCTTAGTGCTTCTCAAGCCCACAATCATAGTACCAATGAGCAGATAGGAAAATCAAAAGTTTGCGGCCACCTTTAACTACTTAAAGAGAACCTATTATAAAAGAGAGAAGGAATAACTTTTGTAATTTATAGTTCAATTTCAGTCTCAGTCAATTGCAAAATGGAAAGCATCTACCTATCAGAGGCTGCCAATTGATCAGACCATGCTCAATAAGGAAAATGCTTGCTGTAAGTAAACAATGAAGCTATTTCTGCATTGCTTTTTTAAATACTCACTACCCACATTACACTGTGAAATGGGAAGTTTCCTGAAGCTATAGCTCTTCTGCTTCTGAGTACTGTCTTATTATGTATTTATTCATTTATTTATTTACTTTATATTGTACAATTATATATTCCTCTCCCCACTGAAAAGCAGTCATAGAAGGTTTGTGATGACCAGGTCCGCTTAGGCTACATAGTGAGACCGGATAACAAATAAACAGAACAAAGTAAGAACAGAATAAAACATAACTGAATTTTTCCTTTTAATAATATCCCTTTTAATAATATTAGTATCTCAGTCTTTTGGTAATGAACTTTCTAAAGCATTTATTATATGGCTAAATGTTATCAGCATATTTGTATGGAATGGTTGTTTATACATTAACTATTAGCATTTTATTAATCCATTATTAGCATGTTTCTTGATATTATAAAAAGGATCTAATATATGAAGAAATATTTTCTAGACAGGTTAAAGTAGATGAAAGCAACAATTCTGTATTCTGGGCTCACTGAGTAAAGGTACCAGTTGCCAAGCCAGATGACCTGAATTCAGTCCCTGATGGTGAATGAAGAAAATGTTAATCCCAACAAGCGAGAATAAATCCACTACCAGAATTTTTGAACCAAATTTGAAACAAGCTTCATTAAATACTGACCAAGATGATGGACACTGGCCAGGTCCATACATGGGTCTCCCAGAGAATGACTACAAATTATGTTAGTCCGGTGCTTATTAAGGTAAAACCTACAAGGCTATATACTTCCTCCAACTGGGGACAAGAATACATCCTGATGTCCTTCTTGCCTATGTACCTCCTACCTCCATGTGATCAAGCACATCCTGTGCCATTGGAGGGAACCAAATTTGTTTA